>JAYDZE010211311.1:0-20715 GCA_034509125.1 Monilaria moniliformis
CGGGGAATCTCCTCCGCTGTTGCCGGCGGAATTCTCGGAGTCGTCGAGGTCGTTAACGAAGCGGTGGCGGTGGCGGTGGCGGTGGCGGTTGAATCCGGTGTTCATGGCGGTGGAGATGGGGGAAGTGTGGTAGTGAGAGAAAGAGAAAGAAAGAGATTGATGAGAACAAGAAATGGAGGAAGAGAGGTGGTGGGATTGGGTGGTGGGTTTTAATATGGGTCCGAATGCTGACAGATCGATAATTGTATAGTTTATAGAGGACGTGCAAGCAAATGTGGAAGTAATCCAAAGTTGATCATTTTTTATTGCAATGTGAAAGGGACCATTAATGTTGATTTATGGGTTGCAATTACTCTAATGATGTGATTAATTAGCGCCCTCCTCCTTCTCTCTATTGCCGTAGCGCGTGACAGTCTGCAATGCTTAATCACGGCTAATTTCGTTAATTACTTTTATCCACACTTCCAAACCAGATTTGAACAGATGATTCCCTTTGTTCCTTCTTAAATCTCATGTTTGTTTTATGACTGGATTTATATATATAGTATATAGTGTGACATCATTATAATATAATATATACATATATTGGTACAACAATGTTATCTTGTCAACAGTATTTGGTTGCAAATGTGACATTTTGGTTTAGAAAGCAATATACTGCTAATAAATCTTACACTTGGGTTAAATGTTGACAATTATTGGGTGTTGATCATTATCTATATATATACTGCGAACATAACAAATGTTAGAGCATATAGAATTTTTTAGGGGAACACATAGCATTTGAAGACCTTTCAACTGAATACATACATTCGTAATAGTAACATTTTGGTATTGAAAAATAAGCTAATGGATTGAAACTCACACCTAGCTTAATTTATTTCGAAATACAATCACAAACGGTCAGACATCATTACTATAATTTATCCAGATGAAATAAATTAATTCGTAAACATGTACATACATTCTTTCATGACTAAGAAACGATTTGAAAATGACAATGCAGAAATATATATATTTTTCGAGAATTATATGTAGTATATATGTAATATATGTATATCACTAAAAGTGATATATTACATCAATGCAAGCGGGACACCACCATATTTGGAAAATATATTACATTGCATGTAGACGAAATAACTATACCATTATAATGTGAAAAATAGATTTAAACAAAAACCTTAAATTAAGAAGAATCTTGTGATGTCTCGTCATTAACACTTGAATCAGGTTTGATGGGCAATAATGTAGAAATATTAATTTAGTCGAAAGTTGGAAACGTCTCCATGTGAAAACACTTCAATATCGTGATGCGCGCACACACTCTAGATTTTTATTCAATCGGGAAGTCTAAATGACATGGCCTAGATAATTTTGGGAGTGGATTGGGTAATTTTATAATGTTTAATTATAATTTTATTGTGATATATAGTTCATGACTAATTGATATTTTTTAATAATTTAGGATATTTTTTATACAGTAATAGTTTGTAATTTAAAATAATATTTTTAATAATTCATAACATAGTTGATAAAAATAAATAGTATGGGATTAAATTAATACGTTCTCTTAAAACAAATAAGGAATTAAAATGCGAGACTTATGAATATTGAGTAATGGTTTCAAATTACAATACTTGAGGGTTTGCATTAAAAAAAGGCCCTAAATATATCGAAATATACATTTCGGATTCCAATTAATCAACAGAATTCCATAACAATACATGTAAGTTGGTATGAGAAACCTACGAATATATATGATAAAGATTGGGGACCATTTGGATGAGCTCACATTATTATCGCATAATTTCTAAAGCAAATAACTAATCAAAACCGATTAATCTATGTATGATTGAATGGGTCTAATCTTGTTACCTGGTGTAATTTCGGTCCAGTTGCTCTCACATATTGCTCAGATCTAATCCGACCATTAAAATACGCAAAAAGTCAATATAATTATATTAAAAAAAAATACATGGATGTTTGGTGTGTGGTTGCGTTGCCAGCATTCATGATATCAGATAGTTTACTTGCATCTTCCTCGAATAAACTAGCTAGAACAAGTCAAGTTTGTTATTTTAATGTATAACACCCAGCTTATTATTAATTATTTATTTATAGGAAAACTTATTATTCTATTAATCCCGGATGGTAATACCCCCTAATTTGATGGTAATCCCATGCTTAATCCAAGTGCAATTAATAGGGTCTACTGGAATTATTATGACTTTGATATGTTTCAATAAATGAGTAATCAAGTATGAGGATTCTCCAGTATGAATATGAGGATGAGTTTGAGTTATGAATGTCAAAATTGAAGAAAAAAATAATGAATAAAAAAAAATTAAGAGTGAGATACCACATAGATTGAGAATTTTATGTGTCTTTGGTATGCACTTACAGTTTCTATGTAATAGTTTGCAAATCAAACAAGATGGTTAAACCATATTTAGAAAATTAGGTGTGATAAACTCAACCTAAATTTTTGTAAAGATTCGAACATGAGACATTTGATCTTAGTAAACTCAGTCAACCATCAAGTCATCTTCATGATCATTTATCAGCATCATCATTTGATAATAAGAATGACTGAACAATTTATAATTGCAAGAAATAATGCAAACCATTACAGTTAATTCCCTAACACTATTATTTCGTTGGATTTGAGTTGCGAGATTTCAACGAGACTTCTGAGTGTGTATCAAAAATAGAAGTTGCGAATTTTTATGAAAAATATGATAAGAGGAAACGGAAGCATGTAATTCATCCTACGTACCGTCCCAGCCCAGATCGTACCCTCATCTAACATCAGCTTACAGTTCTGATTGCTTGTCTAATATAATGAACATAAAATTGCAACATAAGTTACCGAATATTTTAATGTAGTTGGTTTAGCTTAGAACTCCAGTCGTATGACGGCTCTTTAGTAGTTTTAATAATTGATTTGGAAGTATGCTAGTTAATAAATATGGAACATAATTATATGCGATAAGTACTAAGATTTAAAAAATTAAAATCCCCATTAGTAATAATATCAGAATAACTAAACCATCGAGGCATCAATTCAAAAAGTTCGAAATCTTTAACACACACCTTTTTTTGTTTATTTTCTGGTGAAGCTACTTAATTACTACAAGAATCATCCCACTGATTATAAGCCACATATAAATGGTACCTTTCCTATAAATTATTGAAGGTTTTGTCGTTTCAATGTCGGAATTATACAATGTTAAGATTGTAACAATAAAATCTAAGATTTTTAGGGCAAGATCAATGAAAGTAAAGTATAATTAATATTCGGTCGGTATTTTTTAATTTAGAAAAAATATATACCGTCAAATCACAAATTATTGGCGCATGTCAAATCTATGTTATACTGAACTATATGATAATGAAATCATAACTATTGGAAACTATGAAAAAGCTAAGTCCTGGACCATACAGAAACGTGTAGATTCTGCAAGTTTCATTAATGTTACAATTGACGTAACATCCGTTAATTCTATTTTAAAATCTAACTTTTATATAAATAATTGTGATGTGTGTAAAGGTGTATTACATGCCACACCCAATGAGAGCCCAGTTAATTAGCATTAATTGCTTAATCATGAAAATGAGTCCATAATCTTTTTGGGGATTGCATGTGCCATATTAATTAGTCTGGAATCAATTTGTCGCTTATCCATTTACTCACTTCGTTGTTAAGACATTCAAAAGGTCAACTCTATACAAGGTTTGATTGGATATTTGATGTATGATATTAGCCATTTGATAAATTACACTCAAATTGTAGAACTATTAATACTTTTTTTTTTTTTTTATTACATAGCAAAAGCTCAAACCACCAACATGTGGTGAGCAAAGTATGTCAAAAAACAATCTCACTGCAACACAAAATGGGCAAAAAACAAGCAGACATAAAACAAAAGTCAACCAACAACTAAGCTCCCTACTGAGGTCAAAACAGCAAATCAAACATGCACACAGAGAACCAGGCAGCTAAGCCAAAAACAGCCAACCCGCTCCAACGCATTCCAAACAAACCAGACAATACCAAGACAAAAGCAGGAGATTCAGCCAACATACGACTTACCTTATCTTGAGCTGGTGGTTCTGTTTCGGCATTCTCCACTTCCTGATCTTATTCCAATCGTCGAGGACCGATACTTTAATCAAAATCTCACCAATTATTGATTATTTCAATTAAATTAACCAACTCTCAAAAAACTAATAAAATTATTTTAAAGGTCAGTTTCAAACTTCAGAAAGCTAACGCAGCTCGTCCCAATCCTCGTTTCATGGACCGAGAATCATTTTGTTTCGACTCGCCGCATCAACTTTCAGACGCTAGAAATTTATCTTCATGACATTTTTTTTTTGTGATAGTTCATATATTTAACTATAATTATTAATAGTTCTCGACATATATACAAATGTTAATAATATGTGATTTAAAATGTAATTCACACTTAATCATCTGTACGAAGGGATAATGGTACTCAAACTAGGACAATTTCTATCAGTAAGTTTCTCATGACTATACAACATTTTAGTTAACGGAAACTAAGTGGGAAATTCCATCCCAAGTGCCAATCCTCAATTCCTCTTTTGAGTCATAAGAAGAACAAGAAAGATAAAGCTTTTGAAATTGAACACAACTCTAGTGTGGATGTCGGCAACGGTCTTCAAATATTAATTAATAATTAATTACAGATTATTTAAGATTTTAATTGAAATCTATTAATTATTAATATTAAATTTAGTTATGACAGATGAACTCGGAATCTAAATATATTAAAAGTAGGGTTAATTATAGTTTATAGCCTATGTGATAAAATATCTAATTATAGCTACAATTACGATTAAAATGTGACACATGTTGTTTTTTGCTAAAATTACACCTAAAACGACGACCAAACGCAATGAAATCAGAGCTTAATATATTATACACATACTAGGATTTCCAACGACAGGTTGCCCATCATCTTCGGACTACAGGTGTGGTCAAAATCACACCTGAAATTTAATGCAACAATGCCAACTTTCAAGTGCGATTCTGACACATCGATGGTCCAACGACGACATGCTACCTACCGTTGGAAATTTCCCTTGGTGTATAATACATTGAACTCTAGTTCCGTGGTGATTGGTCATCGTTTGAGTTCTAGTTTTGGTAAAGAACAACAATTACCATAGTTTTGGTATAATTATGACTACAATCAGATAATTTATCAAAGTTTATACTATAGAAAAAATAAATCAAAGTTAAGACTATAGAGTCCGGCTTTCGGGGGGTGAATGAATTATGTCAGTATATTTTGGTTGATTCAACTTTTCGGGCATTATAATAGGAACTCCATAAATTCCGCCATTTTCGGACCCTTGTTAAACCTAGTTGCTTTCTCTACCCACGTAGCATGTGACTTGAGATCCTTTTCCAAATGATTAGTTTACGTCCATGACTTACTTATTGGCTCGTCGTAAGCTTAACGTGAAAATTTAGATGTATTCAGAATAATGTATTTTGTCTTTCCTCATCAGGATCGCCAATCCAATATAGCTAGCAGTTTCCTTTTTATACAATTCGAATTTGTGTGCAAACTTCTTAGGTATTGTTTTTTATTCGGTCGGTGCTTGTATATTTTGTACAATTGAGAGACTTTTAAACTCAAGAAGGCCGTTGCCGTTTTCTGTATAAGATTAATATTAGAAAAGTCATTTCTCCAATGATGCTAGTTGGAAGTATCCACTTAACACAAAATGACTTGTTTATTGCCTCTCATGCAAACTTCTTTCCAAAAAATATAAACACATTTGGCTATGTGAAATTAACTGCTTATGTTAAATTTGTCTCAGTGACTTGTGTCTTATATTCTGGTAAAAGTTCACTTACATATTTACAGTTGCGGTAATTTGATTTGTAATATCTCATCCATTATGGTCATATAAACAACTTCTGAATTTTGGGCGTAAATACATCTTAACTAAGTTACACAAACTTACCATGTCTATTCTAGACCATAAAAAATGACTTTACCTTCGAACATAATGTTAATTATATAAAGAGTGGTGCTAAATAGCCACATTGTGGCTGCCCACACAGGGTTAGATTAGTAAATTTAATTATTAATTATTAGATAAAATATTAACTACAGTTAGTGGACAAGTTTAAATTACTTATATGTCATCTGCTCATTTCGTTTGTTTTATTTCCCTTCTCTCATCAACAAATTTCAAAATTTGAATTGAAAGTAATACATTAATTATTATTTAATAAAACAAAATTGGAAATTGAACCAAAGCAGAAACGTGGCATTCCATATAGAATAGAAATTGAATCAAAGCCGATAATGTAACAGAGGAATCCCACGTTCTCTTTTCTCCCTATTCTTTCATTATTTCATGCTATATAAAAAAAGAATGGTGCCACACTAGGACATTCATGTAAGTCTCATCTTTGCTTTTACATCAAATATTATGAATGTGCAATTCTCGTAAATTTCAAATTATAAGGACGAGATTTAGTCTTGATTTTTTCATGCAATTTTCGTAATCTACCATTCATAACATTTCATAAGGTTAATGGTGATTAATGATAAATTCGTCTATGATTAATGACAACTACTTATGCCTATAATGATACTATTTTATTGTGATAATGATATATTTTCTATGATTAATGATTCATGTACACGTATAATGATATGGTTAATGATGATTAATGATTCATTCGTCTATGATTAATGATAACTTCTTATGCCGATAATGATTCATGGAATTTTATTGTAGATACGTGAGATTGTTCAATCCCATAATTGTGGTGTAATTTTCGGTTATGAAAAAACCGAAATATATGGAAGGAGATTTGATTGAATATGGATTCCGATTTTTATAAAAAAAACCATGAGTTGTGGGTGATTCTTGTACGTCCACGTATAATGATATGGTTAATGATGATTAATGATACATTAGTCTATGATTAATAACTTCTTGCGATGATAATGATCCGTGCAGATATGGGGGATAATTAATCCCACATTTTACGGTATCCTCTACCTCTTTCTGTTAGAGTGAAAACTGACCACTCACTCTTTCAAAAGTGCACTGCTCCAGAACTCACTCACAAAGCACAACTGAAATTCTTCCTCTCTCTCTCTATAATAGAGTCAAGATGTATCACTCACTCTATCGTTGTGTTGCGCTCAAACGTAGTGATGGAGGCGCACCGAGCTGCCTAAGGACAATAAGATGGATACCTTAATTATTCGAAGTGGGCAAATTACAAGTGTTGGAGCTAAAAAATGAAGGAGTCCATGATGCTTTTAATTGTTGAAATAAAAGTCAAAGTCCAAAATCAATCTACATTGGGTCAAACGGTAAATAATATTCAAGTTGATGAGCTGACTTATACTTGAAGTTTAAGCTCATTACATAACACATTTTGAAGGACCAAGATGAAGAAAAAAGGCTGCATTTTCGTTCAGAATGAGCAGCCCAAAATAAAAAGTCATTTCGTTCAGAATGAGTAGAAGAACAAATATTAGCAGTATTTTTCTTAGTAATTGGAATGACATCAACTGTCTTTGCCCCATTTTTCCTTCACCTAGCGTGGTGTTATCGGTATGTATCAAAAATATATTTCACATTTTCGAATATGTAAATATATTACATATATTATGTAATTTATAATACTAGTATTTCAACTCTCTGTTTCTTTTTATTGTTTTAGAATTGGCAGAGTTTCTGCTATGATATTTTTTGTCGTAGCTCGAGCTGCCTACAACTAGTGAAAGAAACCTATGCTTAGGCGGCTGCCAGCGCATTACATTCAGGTCGCCTTGGTCTACTTTTCCTGGATACTTTCCATTGTCATCGGAGTGACAGTGGAAACTTTCCGACCAAGTTTTATAGGTTTCCTTATGATAGGTGTTAGTGGTTTCTCCCTTATTATGATTGTGCACCCCATATGTGACTAGAGATATCAACTGGTCGGGCCGACCCAGTCCAACTAGTTATGGGCCGGCCAAGGCCCAGCTTGGTCGAGCAAGTGGGTCGGGCTAGGCTGGCCCCTCCTCCTTACCCTTCTCTGCCGCCTCCCCTCCCTCATCCTCTCATTCGGCGGTCCCTCATCTCTCCTCCTCTTTCTCTTCCGCCACCATCCCTTCTCATCTCAGTCGGCGGTCCCACCTCCCTGCTCCCTCTACTCTGCCTCATTCGCCCCCACCTCTGCCTCATTCGCCCCCACCTTCTCTCCCTCGGCATCCTCTACTCCCTCCATTGCCTCCGTCTCCTCCCTCACCTCCTCCACTGCCTTCTCCTCCTTCGCATTCTCCCCCTCTCCAACTCTGCCGTTCTATGACATTGAAGGAAAAAAAAATACATTTACGAAAAATGGCAAAAGAACAAATATTTGGAGCATTGTTCTTAGTAATCGGAATGATATCAACTGCATTTGCCCATTCTTCCTCCACCCAACGTGGTGGTACCGGTATGTATAAAAAATATATTTCACATTTTCGAATATGCAAATATATTTACGTATATTATGTAATTTGTAATACTACTGGTTAAACTCTCTGTTTCTTTTTATTGTTTCAGAATTGGCGGAGTTTCTGTTGTGGTATTTCTTATAGTAGCTCGAGCTGTCTACAACCGGCGAGAGGAACTTATGCTCAGGGAGTCGCCATCGCATTACATTCAGGTGGCCTTGGTCTACTTCTCCGGGATACTTGTCATTGTGCTCGGAGTAACAATGGAAACGTCCCAGCCAAGTTTTATGTGTTTCCTTCTGATAGGTATTACTTGTTTCTCCCTTACTATATTTGTGCACCCCATATGTGACTAGAAATGTCAATTAGGTCGGGCCGACCCAACCCGATATGGACCGGCCCAGGCCCAGCTTGATCAAGCAAGTAGGTCGAGTTGGGTTACTTGAGATGACCTCCACTTGGGCTGTTTTCGAAACTCAGGCCCAGGCCCATTTGAGGTCTATCTCAAGCCGACAACATATTATATTTATTTATTATTCTATAACTTATATTATATATTAATCATATTTCATTTTTTATAATAAAAAGATATGATTAGTAAACTAAGAATATAATTTTACATAAAAATATAAGTTGTATTAAAACTTTGTAGGTTGTAATTAATTTTAAATATTATTTGATTTTGTAAGTATAATAAATGATTTAAGACTAATATATAGATATTAGAAAAATATGATTTGTATGAATTGTAATGTTATTTAATACATCATATGAATTCAATAAATTAAGTTATTTTCTTTTAACATATGAGTAGAATAAAAATAAGAAAATGAAAAAAAAAATTATAAATAATATTACAAACTCACTTACGGCCCAGGCTTAGGCTCGTCTTGGCCTAGCCCAGGCCCACTTCGCAAATGGTGTTGGGACGGGTTGGGCTCATTTATTCTTGAAAAGCCCAGCTCAGTCATGAGCCTAGGCCGAGTTGGGCCGGCCCAGCCAAGTTGACAACTCTATGTGTGATTAGAGGGTGATACAATTATTTGTTTGTATCCCATTGCCTATAGCGATAGGTCACTATAGGAGGGTTTTTTATCCTTGGTATTTAGCATGCACTGATTTACCATTAGTGTCGTTGTATTGTCAGTATTTTTTTGTCCGTCATTTTAATGATTTGTATACAACATAACAAGCTTTATTTTGTTTGATACACCAATAATACTTGAGAATGAAAGATCTTAAACAACAAGTATTATGATAGATGAATTTGATAGTGAATCTCATTTACCAACAATATGAGTCGGTCCATCCCAATTGACAAGTCTATGTGTGACTACATGGTGATGCAATTATTTGTTTGTATCACATTGCCCATAGCAATAGGTCACTATAGAATGGTTTTCCATCCTTGGTATTTAGCATGCACTGATTTACCAATAGTGTTGTTGTATTGTCAGTATTTTTTGTCCGTCATTTTAATGATTCGTATACAGCATAACAAGATGCATTTTGTTTGACACACCAAGAATACTTGAGAATAAAAGATCTTAAACAACAAGTATATGATAGATGAATTTGACATTGAATCTCATTTACCAACAATATGAGCCGGCCCAGCCCAATTTACTATATATGTGACTATCGGGTGATGTAATTATTTGTTTGTATTTCATTGCTCATAGCAATAGGTCACTATAAGAGGGTTTTTCATCCTTGGTATTTAGCATGCACTGATTTACCATTAGTGTCGTTGTATTGTTAATATTTTTTTGTCCATCATTTTAATGATTTGTATAGAGCATAATAAGCTGTATTTTGTTTGATACACCTAGAATTTTTGAGAATGAATGATCTTAAACAACAAGTATTATGATAGATAAATTTGACAGTGGATCTCATTTACCAACAATATGAGCTGGCCCAGCCCAGTTGAGAACTCTATTTGTGACTAGGGGTGATGTAATTATTTGTTTGTATCTTATTGCCCATAATAATAGGTCACTATAGGAGGGTTTTCCATCCTTGGTATTTAGCATGCATCGATTTACCATTAGTGTCATTGTATTGTCAGTATTTTTTTGTCCGTCATTTTAATGATTTGTATACAGCATAACAAGTTGTATTATGTTTGATACACCAATAATACTTGAGAAGATGATCTTAAACAACAAATATTATGATAGATGAATTTGCCAGTGAATCTCATAAACCAACAATATGAGCCGGCCTAGCCCAATTGACAATTCTATATATGACTACGGGGTGATGCAATTATTTATTTGTATCTCGTTGACCATAGCAATGGGTCATTATATGAGGGTTTTTCATCCTTGGTATTTAGCATGCACTAATTTATCATTAGTGTTGTTGTATTGTCAATATTTTTTGTCCATCATTTTAATAATTTGTATACATCATAACAAGCTGTATTTTGTTTGATATACCAAGAATATTTGAGAATTAAATATCATAAACAACAAGTATTATGATAGAAGAATTTGACAGTGAAACTTATTTACCAACAATATGAGCCGGCCTAGCCCCGTTGACAAGTCATGTGGCTACGGGGTGATGCAATTATTTGTTTGTATCACATTGCCCATAGCAATAGGTCACTATAGGAGGGTTTTCATCTTTGGTATTTAGCATGCACTGATTTATCATTAATGTCGTTGTATTGTTAGCATTATCAATCCATATTTAGTACTGATGCTATGATTTCTACCCAAGAACTTGTGTATGTATTGGCTGCAGACAGCAAAAGCCTTGCTGCTTACTTAGATGATATCAAATGCAACAAGTTAGCTGTGGTGAAATGGTCTAACCAAATTGATGATGCATTTATGGCCGCGCACCAATTTGCGATCCAATGCCTTATGCCAAATACATGGGCGAAGCAACCAATCCAGTGTTGTTGTCTTTTGGGTGCTTTAGATTCTTTGTTACTAGCGCGTAGCGGTGTCTTACATTACAGTTGGTGTCCAGTTTAAAAATCCTTAGTGGCATTTCTCTAGACCTTTGTTTACATATCTTGCATGGAGAGTGCGTAACTTGAGTTTTAAGTTGGACGCACAAGTTGAGAATATTCGGATACCATCACTAATACCACATGCCAACACTCTGCATCACCTTCCTGATTATCACCTTGAGGACAAGCTGTTTGCTAACCCCGGGGGAATTGATACATATATTATATGCCCAAGCCCAACTAAGCATGGGCCAACCAACATGGCCTCCACGCCTGGGCTTGCGACGTCGAATTTTATATTACCGCTGAATTCGAAATACTCAGAGACACCTTTCGTCATTTGATTCTCAAACACCTCAAACGCTCACCTTATATTTCCATATCAACCCCATAATAGATAGAATTATCATTATTATATAGAGCGAACACTACTTTATCTATTCTGGAAATCTATGCTGAAATTTTTTACTGCAGGAAAGCTTCTGGAATTGAATGGCAGCTTGCCAAATGCGAAATAGCAATTTTATTTTATTTTTAAATTATTTTATATTTGTCTACTCTATAAAAATTTCTCTTTTTTTTCTCATGTTACTAGCACATCCGTTAGGGTTTATTATAATGATTAATTTTTCGAGTCCTATTATCACATGAGACTCCCATCCCCGTTTTTTAGGTTCAATAGCTTCACATTTCTTTTGTTAAATTTAATTTATGGTGGCAATCATAAATATTAGTTGACGCATGTCATCTCATGATCCCATTAAAAATAGTTGATATCCGTGTTTTATCTTCTATTCAAATCATTAAATTATATAGAATTTTAAAAAATTACGAGATCATAATCCAATAATTAGAATAGATGATTTGAATAATTATACATCATAATTGGTTATAAATAACTCTAATTATTAATTATAAAATTGAACTAAAATACACAATGTCAAAATTGTAGAAAAATAGAAAAAAATTGAAAGAGAGAAACGAGTGTAGTTCAATTCGCATTTGCAATTTCTCAATAAACTTTATAATTATCAAGAAATTCCATATGTATGTTCTTGGAAAAGAAAATGATGATTGGTCATATTGGAAAGGAACAGAGAAACAAGGACTGTTGATGTTGATTCGAATTTGACAAGACCTGTCGTCTTGATATTTTTTTTGTTTTACGATTCACCAAAAAATTTCCTGACGGCTAGAGAGAACCAGAAAAGCACAAATAGGAGAATTTATGAGTAAAACATAAGATAGTGTTGCAAAGTTTTGTTGTTAGTCTAAGTGGTAAATTAAACCCCTCGCCCCCCTTTTCAGGCCTTAGATCACTTTCTGTTTTGATATTTTCGCCAAGCTCGTCTCTCCATCCTCTCTTCTTTGTCTCTATCTTCTCGACTTCTCTCTCTCTCTCCTTTGCATTACTGCACCACTCAATACATATACATACATGTACATATATATGGTATAGCTTGTCTAAAAACTGAGGATTTTAAACTTTTTTGTTCGTCCATAGAATCTAGGTAGATAATATTCACATGACCATACTAACTCCTTCAGCTTTAAGGTTAACGGACTCGTGATACATACTTGGCAATATTCCCTTTGGCTTCACTACATTTCGATAGGATTTATTCACAACCGGCAATTAAAGATTTTGTTTATATATAATATATATATCGATTGTGGGTTCGGATTGTAAAAAGAAGGCATTCTCGGATCGGGTGCATTTTCCGGATAACATATCTGGACGTCTGGCCCATTTATGTTATTTAACTCTAGCTCCCATAAAGCCCAAGAAGAAACGGGCCCATGTAAGTTTACGAGTTTTACCGTATTATATCAACTCAATAGTAATATAATGACAAAGTTTCCGATGAGAATACATAAACCACATTCAATTAAAAATTATTAATTTTAATTTTAATTAACGCAATTTTTGAGATCCTATTCCTCTCAACGAACGGGCAATGAGAATGAAGGGTCATCGAGAAGAGTGCATGCACATTGGACAGCGACCATAGAGATTATTCCCGAATATGCTTCTTTTGTACATGTTGAATGTGGTATAGATGTGTTTGATATATGAATGAGCCTCCTTTGCTTAATAAATTGGGTAATTCTAGCATTGCCACGCCCTTCTTCACTAACTCGATCAGTTCTGGCTTATTAGAGCTTGGCCTTTGTCGAAATCTGTAACCAATTTCTATCTATTCATGTCAATATCCATCCACCAACTTAGGGAGCGTTTATTTTGAGTGATGAAATGGATTGATATCTACCATTTACTTTGATGGATTTATTTATTTTGAACTTGTTTAACTATTTTTCTTCAAATACTCATCCTATATTTTATTAATCTATCATGTCACTCAAAGTAAACACTCTCTTAATTGATAATAAGAGAGTATCGAAAGAGAGTATAGAAGCATCTTGAACCAGTTATGGAAATGTAGAATGGCATGGCAATTCTCCTTTTGGCAGAATTAGTTGCAGGTTCACACACAATGGCGTTCTTCTGCCAAAGGAGAACGACATTCTCATTGTTCTCCACTTCCTACACTGTTTGCACTTTGGAGGTCAAGCTCTGCCCTTGACTCTGTTGAACTTGAGCGTGGCTGGGGCTAGGGGTGGGGGTGGGTATTCTCAACTATTCGCACCTTACGTGGATATTCTTTGGAAATTCAATGGTATATGCTGTGGAACGATGCCTCTAAGCCTTCTCTCACTTTTTCTGTTGCATTCATGGTCCCCCTGGCCTTGCAGGTCCTCGTTTATCTTCATCAAGTAATCAAGATAATGCTTCACTGCTCTTATCAAGAAATCCAAATGCCCCCCCGTCAAAAAAAATAAAAATCCAAATGCCTCTTGAACAGAAAGCTCATGATAAGTTGCTTGAAGCATTGTTAATAAGGTTTGTGGATGTCAAAAATTACTTCCATGAATGTACACAATATTTAGGTATATACATAATCCAACTTATGCACTTCCATTTTAGAGTAAAAATTTGGTTAGACCATATATAGTGTTAGTGCTGGGTCAGTTCAAGGAAACAGCATCATCTGAGTTAAAAACGAACATCTTCCTGAATTTTCTAGGAGTAGCATTTAACTGTGGCAATCATTGATCTCTGATTTTAACTTATTCCTTGGTATGCCTTGGTTGTAATATTTAGCTGAAGCATGTTGATGATCACACAGAATATGATGTATTGCCATGCTGTAATATGACTTCCACTGGGAATGTGACATCTTTCCAGAGAAAGGACCACACTTCTCGGATGCATACCACTGTTTCAAGATTAGTCATCTGCAGATAGATAACTTGGCTAATCTCTTTCTCATGCTTTCAAACACGCCCACATCAGCTCAGAGCTACTCGTGCACCCGTTGGTTTTCATATTATAACCATTCTGAAAAGGTTGGGCTGCTTAAACACGCCAAGTCCTGTGATCTGCGATTCAGATTTTGTTCGAAAAACTCCATTAGGGATAAGGGAACTAAGAATTATTCTAACTTCTATCCTTATGCTTTTACCTGAATATGATCCTACTCTTCTATTAAAGCATCTATCAGAACATATGACAGCAGCGAAGGCAAAGTTTTGAATTCATTACCTTGGTGTTATGAGTGACGTTGTACAATACTTGAAACCATATACCAGTTTGCAAGTATTTTCTTTGTGTCTCTGGTGTAGGTGAATTATTGTGAAGTCTCCTTCGGCAGACAGTCACCTGCTTAGCATTTACTAGATCTATGCCTTCTTTGACTGTCTGCCAGAGGAGATTTTCTCACTAATTGTCCTACAAAATTATTTACAGTCAATATACTATCTTCAACTAATTGAGTAGCACTTTGAGGTTACATGGAGTTGCACTTAGTCATGTTTTACCGATTTGGTGGAGTTTTAAGAGGTATTCACATTGGATTTAAAAAATGCATTTCCTCCTTACTGAGTATTGGTGTCCTGGTGGCGGCCTACAGCTTTCTTCGGCGGTTTTGCAGAAGTTGGTCTAATCCTACTTGTCTGGAAAAATGTATGATAGGTTATTTCTCATCTGGTATGTGAACTTAGGTTCGAGATATGGTGTACTAACTCATTTGGATGCCCTAGTTTCTACACAAAAACTCTGTAGATTGTCTCAGTATTTGAAGCCTGTACAATGTCACCCTAGATGGATGTTCTGATCTACTTCTCTGATGTAGAATAGCTAGTACATCAGGAAAACTCGGATCTCATCAAGCAGCTTATAAAGCAACATAAAGTAAATGCAATAATAAAGATAATCAATGGCACGCAGGCCATTACTTCCACCATTCAACAAAATGAAATGTAACAGCAAGCCACTATTTTCACCACTCAAGTAACTGATATGTAACAGCCGCACCACTACTCAGCAATTAAGGAAGACACTCCTTCACATCAGGGAGCGTAATTACCCCATAATCCTCCACCCTTCGACTTCCCCTCCGGTACACGAGCCATGGGTGAGCTTGATGCGTAGCTCGTTGCGTATCACTATTGTAGATTAAATTTGTTGTCGTGGTGATTGGACAACTACTTAAGTGGTTGATCATACATGTCAAAGGCTCCAAATCGTGCCAGCATTTCAGGTCTTTTATTTACATGATACTTTATTGGCATCACTTCATTGTTTCAAATTTTTACTGTGGCATTGTTTCGAAGAATTCAAGTGATAGTTGAGATACATTTTAGGACATTGCACATGTTTCCTTTTTAAACTGGGGTTTTATTGACACCTAGTGATTCAGTTGGCTGATAGAGAATAAAATTTGGAGTGAAGACTGTAAAGGGAAGTGACAACGTTCGCCGACAATAAACTACTACTTGCTGAAGTATCATTAAATTTATGAGATCTAAGCCTCGAGTGGTTTCAGCTTATGCTTGTTTGAGTTTTTTGACTGAACGAAGTTAGTGAAATCGGTCACCTCAACAAGAACCCAAATACTAGAAACTCAGTTACTAATTAATAGCATTACCAGCATACATTCCAAGAGTTGAAATAGATTCAGGATCAAGGAATTCATGGAAAATTAGGCTCAAAGATTTGTTGCTATTTCCCTGCATAGAAACTCTTGAAGAATTATGAAAGTAATATATAACATTTTGAATGCTGCAGTTGGGATAACCCAAAGTCTGGACCGCTGCTCAGTTTAACTAGTAGCCAAGTTGCTCCATCAACCAACCAAAATTGCAGGATTGTAAGAACTCATAATAGCTAGCTTCTTGCTTGGCTGGACTTTCTGGATGGTAGGCAAAGTCAGCAAGCAACATGCCGACCTAAGTCGAACAATAGAACTTTGAAACAATAGAATAAAACCGTTGATTCTGTAGTGCTACATTGTGGGATTGAATGGCAGGGCAATTCTCCTTTGGCAAAGAAACAAGTATGCATGTGCATGTTCTTCCTGCCAAAGGAGGATCGCACTGTTATTCTCTCCACATAATTATTATATATCTTTCATCAACTTGTTCGATATAAGTTGGGAGTTGATGTCCAGCCTTTATATAGGACCTAGCTACGCACCTTCATTGGCATATGCTTATGTTGAACTTGAATGAGGTCCTGAGGACATCGCATATGCTTCCAGTGTATTCCTACTTTTACTTTGGGGTCATGGTAAAAGTTCTCACCTTCACTCTCCCCCTTTTTTTCTTCCATGGATATGCTCTTCTACATTGAGCTTATTTTGCCATGTCGGAAGGAATCAGATCCTTGGTTATTTTATTTCTTACATTCAAGATTCCTCATTTTTATGTCGTTATTTTTTCTTCACCAGGCGCTACATTCACTACATCAAAACACATGCATGTAGTCAGGAATAAAGAATGATGATTATTGTCATTTGTCACATGGAAATGAATAGGTTTCCAGCTCAACCTTAGAATCAGTCATGTACTCTTACATTATTATTTTAGTACGTATAAAAAGGATGTGTATACTAAAGTTTAGTACGTGTCATTCTTCTCATAGTATATGATGTACGTGACTACCGGAGATAATTCATGGTTATTATAGACATAATGTTGTGATAGGCGACATACGTCAACTTGGAATCAAGCATCAAATCCTGTCTGATTCACATAAACCAAATTAAGCTAAATTAATTTATAACCGTAGGAAATATTACGATTGTCTTGTATTCTTATCTTATATTTCTCTATCGTGCCGAAGAGATTGTAGTTGTCTTTATGTCTGTGGAAATGGTCAGAACTTCGTCCTACAAATATATTTTTCCCTATTTCCTTACGTAATATATGTAGGATAAATCTTCCGATGGATGGAACATTAATTCCTGCTGCGTATACGTAAGAATATGCTTGAAATAGTCCCCTGTGTATTTAGGTTCAACTATAAATATTGAGGAAAGGGCTCTCAATTGTTCGTCAGAAAATGGAGGAGCATTGTGAAATTAGGGATGCATTGCTGGGTAATTACTCCTTTGGCAGTAGGCGGATAATGCTAACTTAGCAGTCGGCACACTGCCAAAGGAGATTTGCCCCGCGATACATCCTTAAATTAATTATTTTATTTTTCTATTAATTTCTTGCCTTTTAAGATGTGTTGACAAAATGAGGTAATAGTATCCTTTGTCAACTCAATATATGCTTTATTTTAGAACTATAGGCTATCGCTGTCGATTTTATTTTATTTTTCTTTTGAAATCTATCAATACGACCCCACCTTCTTCTTCTCCTACTTCTCCTCGCAACCCCACTAAAAGAGGAGCTTTTCTCGTTGCAGATTTAAGAAAAAAATTAAATGACTTTGAGGAATGCTTTTCATCCCAATCAAACTCTTTTCTGAAAATATAATTATAAATTAAGCATAGTTTTATCTTCATAACATGCGTTAGTTAATCTATTTTCGAATTTCTGTAGAAGCTTAGTGAGTTATTTTGATTCTTTTATTTTTCATTTTTTTGGTGGAAACTATGTAATAGTTTTAGTTTTCGTTTTTGATAGGTTGGTCGTAATACTGTAAGCAAAGGACTATTATTCTTGGTGGTAAATTATTATCATATGATGATGACAATTTTCTTTTTCATTGTTATCTTAACCAAATATGCCAGTTCATGCATGCATTGTATATTTATTTTCATATATACATGAAGAAGCCACTACTAATAGTAACGATCAAGTGCATTCTATAGTTTATAAGTTAATTATGGATTAATATTTTTATGTATGTGCACATCATAATACTTATATTCTAGTTGCTTAAGATATACTATATAGGACAAATATTTTTCTCACATGTTAACTAAAAGTCGATTTGGATCATTGATTTTTGTATGATTTATTATTATTTTTAAAAGAGATAGTAATGTAATATATCAAAAGGATTAACATACAAAAAGTAATGTAATATAAAAATATTATATACAAAACAAGCCTTAGTATATGTACAAAAAAAAATCATGTATACATAAGAAAAAGAAAGATTAATTGTTTCTAACGGCCGGGAGGATTTATATATTATTATAATCATCCCCTATAATCTATATGCATATCATGTGCCGATATAAAACTTTCAGTGTGTAAACTATGAATAGAGTTTTTTTTTTTTTTTAAATCACACACGATAAAAGCCTCTAACCACCATAAGGTGGTGAGCAGAAGGTACCCGCACCAACCCAACCCAATCAGGGCAGAGAGAACGCCTAAGACAGCAGCAGGAGGTTCAGCCAAGGCAGGACTTACCTTGACATCAGGTAGTGGTTCTGTGTCGGCATTCTCCACTTCCTGACTTCATTCCAATTGTCGAGGACCGAGCATGGTGCGAAAGGGAAGGAGGGGCACCAGCCCCAGGTCCAAACCGCCAGCCTCCAAAATAGCCGTTGCTTTTCAACATCCCAATTAGATACAAAGCCTTGAAAAGTCATTTTGTTTCCAATATTCCATATGGACCAAACAATGACAAAAAACATAGTCATCCATATCTTCTCATCGAATCCTCGAAATGGGCTCCAAGCACGAATTAAGACATTCAATAGGATAATTTGAACACGGTTGAGAATAATTAGGAAAATAGTGATATTATCATAGAATACGATGAGTCGATGACACAATCCAAATACCAATGGTGGCGTCAAGATTTTTCTGGTGCACGTTCTTCATCGAAACCGACCTTCTGAAGCTCCGCTCTATCTATTACCCTATAAATAGGAAACTACAGTATATTCATCTCACATTAGTATTTCATGTCGAATGTTATATATTTCGATTTTTAAAACAATACTTCCACACTTCAATGATAAACATATTATAATGAGTATGTGGGAAAAAAATGTTTACATTTTAACACTAAATAAATTATATTGTGTTGATACGTTTGTTGGCCGTCTTAGATCTTTTGTTGGAAAATATATTGAGAGTCAAAATAGGTGTCATTCATTTTTTTAGAAAAATAGGTGTCATTCATTATTTACTGTACATGAATAATAGATATATTTTTTTAAAAATTTGCAGGTATATTGTATTATTTTTGCGATTCTAATTCATTATTTAAATATTTTTTATTTATATCTTAAAATTTTATTTAGAATTACCGTTGTTGTGATAATAAGTTTATTTTTATTCTTATTTTGATTTTAAAAAAATACAAACAATCAAATATTGATTGTATTCGATTTGTATTTTCGGTTTTATGATTTAATTGTATTTGTCTTGTCGAATGGATAAGCTAACCTCAAAAAATTTGTATGAAAATAAGTGTGAAAGCAACAGTTGACAGTCTTCACAATACAAGATTTTCACAATAAAAATTAATAAAGTGTTCTGCAATTTTAATATCTATCTTGTTCACCAGTGAATTAGGCATTGTTCGTCAATAATTCACTTATATTCATGTGAATTAAGCAACATATATTTATCAAAATAAACCGTTATTATTAGAATAATACTTTTTTTTCAAAATAGATAGGTTAATCTCAAGATCATTGTATTTAAATAGTTTGAAATAATCAGTGAACAATTATCACAATTAATTATCACCAAAATACATCTTTAATTGTTCACCTAATAATATTATCTTTGTGCATTTTAACAATTAATATTTTTCCGGATCTAATAATTTATTTCTCACTTAAACTAATCGGTAAATAACTCTCCAATTGTAGAGGTCATTACAATTCATGCTTGACTTTATCAACTCGAAAGTAGTCAACATGTTAAATGGTATTGGAGACATGATTGGAGAAAGATTTTTGTTCTTATTTCTTGATTGATTACATCCTCGTCTAT
>JAYDZE010211422.1:0-20712 GCA_034509125.1 Monilaria moniliformis
GCCCTAAATCAGCGAATTTTCGATCCTTAATAAAATGCACAATCTAACTTGATTTTCATCACTTAAAATCTTAGCTCATTCCGCTCATTAAACTCTATTTATATAATAGAGTCCGTCGTTCATTTCAATTTATTTCATCATTTATTCTCGAAGAATTACCGAA
Organism: Monilaria moniliformis; assembly: GCA_034509125.1. Lineage (NCBI taxonomy): Eukaryota > Viridiplantae > Streptophyta > Magnoliopsida > Caryophyllales > Aizoaceae > Monilaria > Monilaria moniliformis. Next base: position 164 of record JAYDZE010211422.1, read on the forward strand.
AACCCTTAGTCGGCGATCTCATCGCACCGAAAAATTCGTATCTTTAACTCGGGCCATTTTAGGGATATTACAAATAGACATACCTTAGTACATGATTCCAATTTACTTGGATCTTTCTTCAACACATGAGCTAGACAACACCACACTTTGAGATGTGTTAGACTAGACTTACGACTAATCCACAACTCATCTGGTGTTGTTGATACTGATTTTGATGGTAAGTTATTTAGCATGTAGGCTATTATTTCCAGCGCATATCCCCATAATGAAATGCGTAATTGAGCATAACTCATCATTAATCGAACCATCTCTAAGAGTGTTCAATTTCTCATTTCAGCTACGCCGTTCTGCTGAGGTGTGCCATGCGAAGTCAATTGGGATTTGATTTCCACCTTTGACAAGTAATTCAAATACTCATTGCTAAGATATTCTCCTTCACAGTCAGACCATAGACACTTGATTGTTTTACTATGAAGCGTCTCTAAAAGTTCTCTAAATTCCTTAATTTTTTCAAAGGATTCTAATTTGTAGCGCATCAAATAAACAAATCCTTGTTTTGAATAATCATCAATAGATGTGATGTACTGAAAGCCTCCTCTAACTTGAGTTGACATTGGACCACATACATCAGAATGAATAAGCTCTAGTACTTTCTTGGCCCTATACCCTTTATCCTTAAATGGTCTCTTGGTCATCTTACCTTCCAAGCAGGATTCACAGGTTATAAAAGGTTCTAAAATTAGATCCTTAGGTAGACCTTGATCCAACAACCTTTGGATCCTCCTAGAATTGGCATGTCCAAGTCTAAGATGCCTTAAGTACGTCTCATTTATTCTAATAAAACGAAACTTTCTCTTACTTGATGAAGTTGATGTGTAATCAGACACATTAATTTGTGAGAGTAGTGTATTTACTATATTTTATATATTGTTTTGCATTGTACCACGACAGATAAACAAACCACACTTCTCAATAATGCAAGCATCATAAATGAAATCGAATATCCATCAAAAACTAGTTTAGAAACTGAAACTAAATTCCTTCTAAACGAACGTACGGATAAAACATTGTTTAATACCAAAACTCTATCACTAGAAAACTATAAATAAACAACTCTTACTGCAATAGCCACCACTTTTGTGGCATCCCCTAGCTGGATATAGACCTCACCCTCATGTAGCCTCTTTATCACCTGCATTAAAGAAGGATGAAAGCAAACATGATCAGTGGCCCCATATCAACTACCCACGAATGAGTAGAAACGACCGCTAAACATGATTCTACCACATAAGCTTGGACATACCTGAACCACTGACCTTCTTGAGAAATGGACAATCCGGCTTCCAATGTCCCTTCTCACTGCACTTGAAGCATTTCCCAGTTTGTTTCTTTAAATTCACCTTCTTCTTGCCCCCCCCTTTTCTTAGGGGCCGCAGATGCCTTCTCATTTTTCTTTTTCCCCTTATTGGGCTTAAAGCCCGAGGAAGAAGGAGTAGTGAAATCAGGCCTTGCCTAGTCTGGGCCATGAGGCCTTCCACCGAGTGCAATTTTGTCAACAATTTAGGTGATGAATAATTAGTTTTATTCATACCATAATTCAGCCTGAACTGCTAATAGCTTGCTGGTAGACTTTGAATGATGATATCTATTTGAGATTTTGGATCAATTGATCATTCCAAAATTTCCATCTCATTGAGATAACCCATCATCTCGAGGACATATGAGCCTTTCTTCATTGTCCTATTCATTATGTTCTAGATTGCCATTGATTTGGCAGCCCAATATTGCATCCCGAATAGGTTTCCAAGGTTTTACATCATGTCAGCGGTTGTCTGCATAGCTTGATGCTCTTGTTAAAGCACATTTGACATATAAACCAAAATATAGCCCTTCACCATCTCATTAGCTTTGCGCCACTTGTTAAATGCTTCCTTAACCGCATTCGTTGCATTATTGGCAGGTACTGAAGGACAAGGTGCTTCCAAAACAAACTTAATGTCATCGGCTATTACTTAATGTCATCGACTATTAATACTATCTCCAGATTGCGTTTCCAGTCTACATAATTTTGACACTCGAGTTTGTTTTCTTTTAGGACTGACGTGAGAGGATTGAACGACATTGTAAAATAGATTGAGAAGAAAAAAAACTAAAGTCACATTCATGATTGATATATAAATTGCAAAAACCAATGAAAACAATTTCATGCATCTCACGACAGTTAAACAGATTTAAAGCTAGTCGCTAAGGTGATCAAAACCTAAATATGTTAAACAAAAATTTATAGGTCATATTACTTGATAGATAGATCAGAAACCACTAAGGTGGCATGGCTACCAAATTATATCTAAGCTTATACCACAATTTTATAACTAAAATTTTATTTTTGTTTTGATACTCCTTCTAGGAAGGTCATACGCCAATAATAAAATTCTAAGTTTATCAATTAAAAGAAGTCTACTCATATGAACTTATAATTCCTTGAGAATTTTTAGCTCCCACTAGGATGAGTCGATAAATACTTAGAAATTACTTCATAAATACACTCAACTGTGGATACCATACACAACACTTATTTATTTTCGAGAATTTGCTTCCTCATCCATCATCCTTTGGATCTCTCGTGCTGCCCTAGCGCTGAGATCTCTCTAGTACTCCTTCACTCTAGATTGGTCTAGGCTCGGACTTTTGCTTTATTGTTTTTTCTCCTTTTTCGGCTTTTCATTTATGAAATCTTTTTCTTTGATTTTCCTTTTGACGTAGGCTTTACTGTTGGAGATGGTTAGGGGGATTCTTCATGTTATGATTCAGCTCGACAAACTGTAATGCCCACATTCTTTCTCTTGTTGACATTGTTTGCAAACTAGGTTTGTAGATGGTGAATTTCTTGGGTGAGAAAGAAAAGAGGGAAAATTTTAGGTATTTTCTTTTCATTAGCAGTCACTGTTGGTGAGCGTAAAGAGACTTTAGGGAAATTATATTTTCCATATGGGATGGGACGTGAGGTCATGGAGGGTGACGGGTGTTTCTAGTTGGCATGGCGCAACAGAGTTGTTAGACGCGGCTTTCTCAGGATTTGCAATTTGCCATGTAGAAAGTTCCTTAGTCGTTGATCTCGCGCCAGTTTATTTGCAACCGTCAGTTCTTCCTTGATTAGGGATTAGGGATTAGGGATGAAATATCTCCCATCCAATCCTCCATTTTTTGAGACTGTGACGAAAAATTTCAAATGGAAATAATTCCTTAAGAAACGGATTACGTGGAAATTTTTCCATCTTAATTCGTACTTATGATTTTTGGCACTTGCCGGTTTTTTTCTCAAAAACCAAAGTCTTCCTTCGTTCCATGACTGGACCCATGTTTGATCTGTTTAGAATCCACTCTCCACCCAATTGTTTCACTATCCTGAAAGGAGAATATCAAAATAACCTAGAAAGAAATTATTAAAATAACAAGAATTAAAAAAAATACTAACTAAGATAAAAATCAAAACCATTTACAAAGGTTTCTCGACGTTTCTAACTGTCTCCCTTTCTTTCATGCATTGCTTTTGGTCGGACAATGTAGAGATGCTGAGGGTACTTTAGGTCTCGAGCTGTTGAAAGAGGCATGTACATCGGCATGCTATCCACTATACATACTTCTTCTGACCTAAAGAAAGCTTTCAACCGCTGACCATTCACTACAAAAGGAATAGAATCAGCTTGAACTCCTTGAATTTCAGTTTGATTGGAATAGCAACACCTTTTGGCATACGTAAAACTCCTATCTCCTGACTGGATTTCCGGTGAGGTTCATTCTTTAATTAATTCTAAGTGCGTGAAATTAAGACTACCAAACTGTCTAACGTACGCGTGCTACTCTACCTACCTGAACTATTGAAAGCACATGGAAGGGAATTAATAAAGCACAAAACATTTGAACAAAAGACTAATCATGCTAGGATAATAGACTCGAACATCTAAACTAGTCATGGAACTTACCCGCAATTTGCAACATCATACTCTACTATCTAACATTAAAAAAGAGACTTACACTACACATAAACTTAAACAATGAAACAACAAAAGATTTTTAACTCTAAGCATTCGGAAAAACAAGGACTATGCCATTCAAACAACTTCGCAATAAGATTTTAACAAACATGATTTAACTACAGGAATTCAAAGCATATAGATAAACGATAAGTTTTGCTTACAATCGATTTAACTAAAAACTGAAAAGATATCTATTAGCATAAAATATTCAAATCTCCAAGTTCTTCTAAAGTAACGATAACAGAAAAGCTTAAGGATCTGCGGCTTAGGATCTGAGCTGGGTAAAACTGATGAATGAAGTTGTTATCTAGGAAACTCAATGGCAGCTCTCTACGTCTTCTCCATCTCTCTCCCAAGAACTCCAACACTTAGGATTATTTTTGCGGTGTGCGAACTTATAGAACCGAACTCTCTTTCTTTTGTATCTCTTCTCCTTTATATACCCGCTGCTTAGGGCATGTGCGAGACATTTTCATGTGCCCGCGCCCTCACATTCCTTATTATATTCCGAGGCTAGCTTTCTTGGGTATAATCCTCTCAAAGCATCTGCGCACATGATCCTGCCTTCCTTGATGCGTCACCTGGCTAGCTTACTGGTATTTCATGCTTGTGACTTCAATCTTCAACTTTCCACCACCTGCCCTTGCTTAACTCAAGCCGAACTCTTAACATTTCCTATCTTCCTGCGCCAAATATGCACATTTCGTGCGAATTATATCATGTTTTCCTTAAATTTCAACCGGATCGAATGGCGTAATCTGGCCTGATCAACTGGCACCAGAAGCTTCTGACTCTTCACGAGCTTCTAATCCTTCTTTTCCTGGTTGGGCAGTATATGGATATTTCTCTGGAAAAGTTTTCGTAATGGGTTTCTCATCCTTTGTCCCCATGAACCTACTCAAATGATCTGCTACTTTGTTTTTTGCTTCCTTTTTACGATTGATTTCCCAATCAAATTCTTGGAGCAACAACACCCATCAGATCAAGCATGGTTTCAATTTTTTTGTTTGGAAAGCAGGTACATCAGAGCTGCATGATCGGTGTAGACTACTACTTTTGATCTAAGCAAATAATGGCAGAAGTTTTCGAAGGCATAAACAACGACAAGCAACTCTTTCTTGGTTGTATAATAGTTCATCTGCACCGGTTTAGAGTCTTCGATGCATAGTGAATGACAAGTGTTTCCTTTTCGTTTTTTTTCTCCTAAAACTACTTTAATGGCATGATCGCTTGCATAACACATGATTTCGAATTACAAGTTCCAGTCTGGTCCCTTCACGACTGGTGCACTAGTCAGTTTATACTTTAGGGTTTGGAAAGCTTCTTGGCACTTCTCATGAAAAGTGAATGTAACATCATTTTGAAGTAGGCAAATAAGTGGTTGGGCGATCCTTGCAAAATCATTACTGACCTTTAGTAGAATCCAACATGCCCGAGAAGTTCTCTTATTTCTCACTGATTTAATGAAGGTGGCAACTTGGCAATTACTTCCACCTTGGCTTTATCCACTTGTATCCCTTTTCGGATACCAAATGGCCCAGGACAATGCCTTCTTCTACCATAAATGGCACTTCTCAAAATTTAGCACCAAATTCCTCTTTTTGCATCTTGGTAGCACTAAATCCAAATATTGCAAACATATCTCGAAGAATCCTCTGTAGATAGTGAAGTCATCCATGAAAATTTCCATGCATTTCTCAATCATATATGAAAAATACTTGTCATGCACCGCTAGAATGTCCCCAAGCATTACAAAGCCCAAATGGCATCCTCCGATATGCGTATGTTCCAAACGGGCATGTGAAGATGATCTTCGCCTTGTCGTCTGGATTAATGAAATTCTAGAAATAGCGATTGTAACCGTCGAGGAAACAAAAGTATTTCTGCCCTACCAATCTTTTCAGCATCTGATCAATAAACGGCAAGGAGAAATGATCAATCCTGGTTGTAGAATTGAGCTTCCTGTAGTCTATGCATATTTGTCAACCAAGAACGAGGCATATCGATACTGATTCATTGCGCTCGTTGTACCAGAATAACCAACTTGTAGTAGGAAATGGGGTATATGATTCCCATATCCAACGATTTCAAAATATCTTTGAGCACCGTTTCCCGTATATTTGGGTTGAGCTTCGTCTGAGGGTCTCTTTGTGGTTTTGCTTGTTATTCCAGGTGGATGTAATGCATACACAAATTGGGACGTATCCCTACCAAATCAGCTAAAGTCTATCCAATGGTCTTCTTATGATTCCTCACTATTTCAGTCTCTTGGTTAGGGCTCAACTTGTTGTTGATGATTTTTGGGAACGTCTTCTTCTCTCCCAAATAGACATACTCAGGCTTTAGGGAAATGTCTTCAATTTTGTTTTGCTAGGTTTTTCTGCTATCTGGATCCCCTTCTTCTTAGTGTCTTTTTGGCATTTGAAATCTTCTCTTCCAGTGTGACTTGTTGTCCACACAACTTGGCTATTTCTGTTTCTATTTCTTCATCGGTCAGCCCATGTGAATCCAGTAGTTTGCTCATCCCCATGACTTCCAATTTTCTTAATTCCTCTTCATAATTCTCTATCTTCTCATGTAAAAGATCAGTCTCAAGATGTTCTTAAAGTAAGGGGTCAATGGCATCAATAGAATAAATATTTTCCACATCTATAGGTCTCTTCACAATCTATACTGAAAGTATATTTCTCAGTATGATAATCCAAACAGATTGTTCCATCAAACACAGTTTTTCTAGCTCTCAAGAAGGGTCTCCCTAATAACATGCCATTAGATTCACTAGACATCATGTCACTTATCTTAATTACATAGAAATCAGGCGGATAGAGAAATTCATGAACTTTCACAAGTACATTTTCCAAAACTCCTTCCAGGCATATGCAAGATCTATCTACCAGTTGTATCAAAAACCTTGTTTCAGCTAGTTCAACACCAGTAAGAGAATTATAAACAGATAAGGGCATAACATTTATAGATGCATGAAGATCACACATAGCATGACCAATTTCAACATTTCCTATGGTTATCGATAGCGAGAACATACCTGGATCCATACATTTGGATGAGGGTTTTTGCTAGATGACAACGGACACATTTTCTCCAATCACTATGTTGCCCTCTTTCTTCGATTTTCCAACAATGAAATCTTTCACAAACTTCCCAAAGGCAGGCATCTTCAATGTATCAGGTAGCGGTAAATTTATCTCCATCTTCCCGAATATGCTCGTGAAATCCACTGGTGCTTCATTTGGTTTCTTTTGCATCAATCGTCCTGGAAAGGGTGGTGGCATTTGGGTTTGTATATGATTCTCCTGTTTACCGGAGTGCTCTTGCTTTTCTGAATTTGCCATTTGGTGGTGGCTATTAAAATACTCTTTTTTCTCTATTTATTGGGTCTTCACCTGGGGACCTTCTAAACTTGTTCTTGATTTAAGTGTGATTTTGTTCACATTCTCTTTTTGGGGTTGTTGCACCTGGGCTGGTATTCTTTCTTCATTACCGCGTATTTCATTCATTGCCATGACCAACTGAGACATTTGGAGTGTCAATGAATCTAGGCTTGCTTTCTATTCTTTATGGGCATCATGTATCTTCTGCACAACTTCATTATTTGCATGTCCATTGCTCTACAAGAACTGTTGGGAGTTTATCAGTTCTCCCATCATATCCTCAAGTGGGTTATGTCTATATGGTTGATTTTGATGTTGGTTGGTAGCAATCCTGGATTATATGTTAGTGCAAAGGGGTTGCGCCTAGGTACTTGATTTGGTCAATTTCCAGCGGTGTTGACCTGGACTACTGCATCTACTTTCTTCATCGATAGTATGGAGAAGTGTGCCCTGGCTTCGCACATGCGCCTCAAGTTTCTTCTTGTACGGGTGCTCGCACCACCTTTTCTATTCATGTGGTAAGCATCTTCTAAAGTTTGGTAATTTTTTCTTCGATCTTTTCCTCCAGAGCTGTTGTGCTTGCACGAGCATGCGATGCCCTTCTTAGAAATTTAGTGTGCGGTTTTTAATATTACATGGTCGAATCAACTAGAATTTGTATTACTTGTCTTGTTTCACTAACTCTCTTCGTTGAGAAGCCTCCACCGCTAGAAGACTTTACCAAATTCTTTGATTCCACGATCATCCCTTGGTAGAAATATTGGAGTAAGTCTCCTTCCGAGTGTTTGTGATTTTTGGGTAGCTATCAACTAATTTCCTGAAACGAATCCAGTAAATATTCAAAGACTCATCCAACCCTTGTTGAGCTCCAGTGATCTCCTTCTTTAGAGTGTTGGTTTTTGTGGCTAGAAAGAAATACTCAAGGAAAATCTTCTTCTAGCCAACCTCCTATGGAGTCTAAGGGTAGAATGGTGAACCAAGCATTGGCTTTCCCCTAAAAATGTGAAGGGTGTGACAGTAAATCTAAATTGTTCCTTTATCACTGCGCTTGGGCATTTCTAAATCCGACAAATCTGCATAAATTCGCTGAGAAAATTATACGGGTCTTCATTCTTTTTTTTCGCACTACTTTGCAGGACATTCAACAAGGCTAACTTGATCAAAACTGGTGGGGTTCCTTCTGGGAGCTTGATTGGGGTTTGGGGATTGTTAGTTAGATGCCATGCTAGACCTTCTAGCTTGGGGCCATCCTCTAGTTCTGCCATATCATTCCTTGGTCTTGTTTCTTGTTGAAAAGCCCAAACTGCTTTATCTTCACTCTCAATAGGGTAGTTTGTAGGCTTGTTTTTCCTTGGAGATAGAGTGACATCAGTCTTTGCTTCCTCAACCGCAGAGTAGTCATCTCAATCTCTGGATCAAATAATAACCTAGGCTTCGAGGATCTGGTCATACGCTAAGAAAAAGGAAAGGAAGAAAAAGATAAAGAAAAAGATAAAGAAAACAAAACAATAGGAAAATAAAGTTAGAAAGATATTTACGAAGAACACAAGTAACTCAAACAACTAACGTCAGTCCCCGGCAACAACGCCATTTGGTGCGAGGCAGATGTGAAATCTTTATAGTAGACATTGCTCGGTTCAATGATTTATTTTGTTTCCGACTTATCAGTATACTATTGATTAGTACGTGGTAAGGTGGGTGCCGATACCACGAGGAATGGGTAGTTAACTTGAGTAACTCATGTCATTGAAGGGTTTTGGTATTGCCGCAACCTATAGATTTGTTGGGGGAGAGAGAGAGAAAGAAAGAGAGAAAAGGACTAAACAAGCGGAAAACTACTGTATATTTAACTAAGAAGACATGTAAACAAAGGATTCACAAAGTACAAGAAATTAAATTACAAAGCAACTTGATTAAGAAAGTAAACTACTGCATTCAATTAATTTAAATGGAAAAGGACAAATAAAGCACTCATATTAAAGATACTAAACTAATGTTTGAGGTAGATGGTGTAGATCATGGTTGTCTAATAAACAAAAATATTAAATGAACGTTTTGCTATTTCGGGTAAACTGCAACCTGGGCGGGGTTGTCCCTTCTATCTGGTTGTCTCCTACTCGCAATTGCCTTTTGCACATTGTCAAGGTTGAAAGTTATGTGAAAAGCCGAAGATGTTGTCTCCTATCTCCACTCAACTACGTCAACTATAGCCAGTCGGGGAAGACGCCTGGAATTTATCTTTGGCGATGATCATTCTCTGATAAGACTTACACTACCTACTCACATACCTGAACTCTACTACTGTAACTACCATTCCAGTCCTAACTTTTTATGATAAAAGCCACTAACTACCGGAAATTAGATCTAGCTAAAGAACAGATTATGAACACGAAAATGTTATTTTCTATCTACTAAACTGGACTTCGTGAGACAATAACTTAAGAAAATCTAACACAAAACAACTAAACCTTAATAAAGCTAATAGCGGCAAGTAAAATAGATTTAAGCAGATTAGTACCACAAACTAATAAGATTAAACATCAAGAACTAAATAACAGAAACATAATATTGTTTAGCCCTCGGTCCACATCGACATTTAAGACAAACAAAATAAGTGAACTAAAATAAATAGATTGTTTCAAATCTCTTCCTCTAAAATGTTAACCAACAAAATGTAACAAGAATAAAGAAACCAGCATGGAAAGGAACGGGCATGTGGAGGTTCATCGTTGGTCGTCCGGGCTGAGGTGGTTAAGAAGCTCTATACCACCGTTCTTCGGGAAGGTTGGATCTTCTATTTGATATTCAATACACTAAAGCACTCTCTATTCAGCCTCTACATGCATGAAACTGACTGTGTAACCAAAAAGCTCCCTAACACTTGTCTCCTCAACCCTTTTATAGGGCGACTCCAAGGCTTAGTGCAGGCGTCGATCCACTACTTCACACCCTACGTGGACTCACTTCATTTCTTTGCTGGAGGCATTTTACTGGTATGTCAGCTTCACTAACCATCTATGGGGTTCCTCCACTCGTTTCTCTCTCTCGTTTTCGGGTACTGTATTTCTTCTTTCTCATTCTTCCATTGCCTTTAGTTCTTCCACAACTTTGCCAGTTCCTGCGCCATTTAGCACCTCAAAGTGAAGATTAATTCCAAATTTTCACATAAAATAATCGGAAATCATGGTTGCAATCCGGCTTTATCAAGTGGTATAGTTAAAAACTTTATTTATTATACTGGAATAAATTCCAGTTGCAAATGTATAACAAATTCCTCTTTCAAACACCTCTAGATTCTATATAATAACAATCCAAGCACCGCTAGATATTAATTACCACTGCTCAAGATATCAAGAAACTCTAGGTTGCGAAAAACCCACATATCGACAATTCAAAGCTGTGCAAAACCAATATCGCATGCCTAATGTTGCTTATAGAGATTGAGAAATAATCGAACACTGAGACCTTGTACTTAATTTACAAAGCGTAGAAGTACGTATCACCTGTGATCCATTTCAGTGATATACTACACCATTGTCATCAGTTGGCCAGATAAGAGCGAACCTCCGATTGACACTGCAACATTTCACGATAGATTGTCCATGTCTATCGAGGTTGAGAAGTTGATTTTCATCTATAAGGAACCAATTGAAAGATCTTTTGTGATCATGTATCCACCATTCAGTCTACAATATAGAACATGGACTTGTTTGCTCAATTTATCATTATATGTTTAAAAATAAGCATCCACAACCATAAAAGGCAAACCATGTGACAATATTAAATCCGTTATAATATGTGGGAATTAAGGTTTTTAATACAAAGCAGCCCAAAGCATACATTTCAGTATACAAATCATATCAATTACAATATATTATGATACTCTTTAGCATAGTCAGAATCACGTTAAGATTTGTTAGTATGTTTCTGAGCCATACAGCTTCTTTCAGCGATATAATTTTGCTTCACACTCCCCCATGCTACTAAACCACCTCCTAAGAGGAACACATAGCCAGAGATAAATTTCCTCGAATCGCAATCAGTTTGGAAATTTGAGTCGGTATAACCTAAAGGGCACAATTCGACTGCCAAATAAACTAACATATTCTATTTAGTCCTCTTAAAGTGTGTGAGTGTATTCTTGCTGGAGATTTCTATTCCAATGATGGAATTGCTGGGGATTGCAATTCTAATGAAGGAATTTCCTAAACTGCCAAGGATCTCATAGGATGATAATTGAAATTAAACATATGCAATTTACACAATTTGCTCTAGAATGCATATGGATAGGCAACAGAATACAGATAAATTAGAGACCTTATACATGCTCCTAGATTTTGAATAGTAAACCTTGTTCGCAAAGTCTTCATGTTGATTGTTCTAAGATGAGGGCTTATAACTTCTCTCACTCCACCAATCCAATTCGTCTGGAAAACACAAAACAAGATCTCTTATGCTTTTGTTATGTCAAAAAAGATCTCTCCATCTTTGTGAGATCTTTGCGTTGATGTCTTACACGCCTCAATCGGAGTTATGTAGAGGAAGTTACATCAGTATTACCTACGGGAATTTCTTTCGACGTCGATTGCTTCGCGAACATGGATTGATATTTTTCTCAACCATAGAATTTGGATCCATATCTATTAGATAAATCTATTCAAGCAAGGAATCGTTTGTCCTATGTCCATCCTATAGCTTGAATACTGAGTGGACAACATTCTATTAAGCTTTATAGCCGAGGTGGAGAACAAAATCAATAGAACTTATTAACAATTAGGGAATGATGTTTTTCCAATTTCTAGGAACCCTTAATATCGTGCCCCACCCCCTATATAGGGGTTGTTGAGCTAGGTCAGAGATTCCAATGAGTATTGGGATTGGACTTCTTAATGGGCTTCATTATATTAAGTTCAGCCAAACTTAATTAAATCCATTAATATTAATTGACTCCACTATAAGGCTAATATTGCACCACTCGTCCTTATCCATATTATGAATATGGCTCTTTTTTAATTTATTTATTTCCCATGTTTAAGATTTCTAATATTCATAAATGAATTTAGGCTTTGCTGAGAGCTTCAATTAAGTATTCTCTTTCACCAAGAGTGGTTCAGTCAAAGAACAATATTTAGTTTATTAGAATAAATTCCAATCGACCGGGTTTCATACAATAAATTTATTTTCTCGAACACCTCTTGGGGATATTATCAACTCGGTTATCCCTAGACACGATTCTATATATACTAACAATACTAGCTCCACTAGACATTAACTATCACTACCCAAGATATCATGAATTACTTAGGTTTACAAAAAACCTACACCCATTGATAAGTCAAAGTAGTGTATAATTGAAATTGTATGCTTAATGTTACAATATAGATTAAGAAATAAATAATCATCAAGATCTTGTAGTTCATTTACACAGCATCAAAGTACGTATCTCACTGTAATCCATTTCAATGCTATACCACATCAGCGTTATCAGTTGGCCAACGTAGGTGTGCAAACTTTTGATCAACACTGCAACCTTTAATGATAGATTTTCCATCTCTATCTAGGTTGTGAACTTGATTTTCTTCTAAAACGAACCGACTAAAAGATCTTCTGCGATCATAGATTCACCGTTCAGTCAACAATGTTGAAGGAAGATTTGTTTACTCAATTTATGATTATATGCTTAAGAATAAGAATCCATAACCTTAAAAGGCAATCACGTGACAATATTAACTTATTCTTAATACGTGGGAAGTAAGGTTTTCAATACAAAGCAATTCAAAGCATGTTTTTCTAAATATAAACCTTAACAATCTCCTACTTATACTCGAATCATGCTTTCGAGAATACATCAATAAATTGAAAAACTGCTTTATTCTTCCTCTTATACTCAAAGCAGGTATTCGATACAATTTGAACAACTATTCTTTCCGTATGACGAGTCAACGTCTTGCCTTTGCAGGTTCGCAGTGGAATGATCTGCCTGGTAGTGCACTAATGCATCTCTATATATTTTTTTCTTTATTTTTCTCACTATTTCTCACTTATATGACCTATTTCTTTATGTATTTTACTAGCATTTAGGCCTATCATTCCTTAGAATTATCTATGTCGAGTTATTACTGCTATAATACTCTACTTGACAAACGTATTCTGAACCATGTTTACCACATTTTAGGAAGCTTTTGAGCTATCTAGCTTTCATGGTAAATCTTGTGATGCCTTCTTGCTTCATATTTTGCCAACATAGCTCTTCCTCCTTAGATGAACATATAATCAAAAGTAGATTTTCTCAAATCCCGATTAGTTTAGAACTAAATTGATGACCCATAGAGCACAGCTCGACTACCTTGTAACTAGGATATGCTCCTTAGTCCTTTTATGGTACGTGAGCAAATCCATTAACTACAGTCTAGTGACCTTGACCAGGGTTCAATTGATATCTTGCTACCATGCCCATGGCAAAGCAAATTTCATACCTAATGCATATAGCATATAAAACTAGTCCCATATGTAGCAGACTTCCAGTCGCTGTAGCATATAAAACTCGTCCCATGTCCTCAATTTCATTAGGTTTCATGGGACACATATCCTAAGCATAGGTAATTCCACGCCAAAAGGTAATAACTATTTCTTGGAATTTTCATGCTATAGCGCCTGAGCATTGTATCAATGTAGGATTATTTAGTAAAGCTCAACATCATTTTCTTCTGATCGCGGATCACTTTGATTCCAAGGATGTATCATGTTTCTCCCATATCATTCATCATGGGTAACTGAATATAATTCATCATAAATCAAATCATCTTTTATGATTTTGACTTCTCCATACTGCTATGTCATTCTATATAAGGTATACTAGGCATAGTGTTTTTGGATTAACTCCCTCTTAAGAAGTGGTTCAAGAACTTCGACTAACATATTTGCCTCTACAATTAGATTGTAGACACTTGATAGTCTAACTATAATGTGCTTACACAAGTACACTAACTTCTTTGAATTTCTTAAGGGATTACGACTTGTGACGTATCAAATAGATATATCCAAACTATGGTTTAATCACAAAGAAAATGCCAACTCCTACAATCTATGTATATAGTGGACCATATACATCAGAATGAATAAAGTCATAGTATTTTCTTAAGGCCTTAACCTATTGCTCTTTAGAAGATCTCTTGGTCATTTTACTTTCCAAGCAAAATTCTTAGGTTTCAAAAGGTTATATTTATAAATCCATAGGTAAATTGAGATTTACTCACCCCCAAATTCTCCTAAGGTTAGAATGTCCAAATATTAGAAACCATAAGTACCCATCATTTATTAAATTACTAGGAGACTTCCTCTTTCCCTAGTTAGTTGATAAGTTATTGGACTTAGTCTGGTACTGCAAGAGTTGTGCATTCCTTACAGTATATACACTCTTTTCCATTGTGCCAAGTGATCAGGCCAAATTTCAGCCATGTATTCCGGTTTTAATTGTGTTTTTCACGATTAAATCTGCACAAAAGGGTTCCAATGGTGCATGATGTTGAGGGAATATCGACGCTGGAGGCAGGATGGTTGGTGGTGAGAAGTGGAAGACGAGAAGTAAGAAAAAGACCAGTACGCTAGCCAGGAGACGTGACGATGAGAGGCGAACCTAGAGGAATGTACTTAGCGAAAATCACATCAAATGATTGAAAATCCTAAGGCGCATGATAAGACCAGATGGGATGCGTGGCACGTGATCATGCCTCGGACGCAAGCCCTAAGGAACCAGTATATAAGCCAGGGAAGAGAGTAGGAGAACAGAGAGTTAATGTTGTTTGAGAGATAAATAGTACAAAGTTTTTAGCTAGCTCCAGTTTCTAGTTTATACACACTCATTTCTTTCACCTCATCCCAACTACCTTGAGTAGTTGGTCGACCCCCAATTCTGTGGAGTTCCAACCTTCAACCGCCTAGTCCCTCGTTCAGCCATCAGTTAATCTCTTATGTGCAAGAATCTGAAGTCAAACAATAGTTTCATCTTTATTTTATCGTTGTTTTAGTTTTAATTGGAAGAGGCCTTGTGCCTTGAATCTTGATGCTTTAAGTTTATTTTGTTTCTTAATTTGAAAAAGCTACCCTTTTGTCTTGCATATAGTTTATGAATATGTTTGCCTTGAAGTTGGTTGTGTTTATCTTTTGATTTCTGTTTTCCGTCATTATTTTCTTGTCGTTCATCTTCAAATGCATGCTTAAAATCTAGGTAGTTAGGTCATCGTTTTCTTTAATTAGGCTAGTACGAATAGGTAAATCAGTGATTAAGGTAGATTAGTTAGCATTGTTTAGCGAGTTAGTTAGGCAGTTTGAGTCGTAGTCGTATTTCAATTTTTCCTCTAATCTTTCCGGTGATACAAGCTGCTACATGAACTTATTCCGCCATCTCCACAGTTTCCATCTCTAAAATAGTAACGTTTTGGGAGGAATGAGGGGACAAGTCTGGTGCTAGTCCAGAGTGAATGTACAAACATGTTTACTTCTCAACAAAAGTAGAAGAGAGAGAGAGAGAGTTACGGTAGGGGACCACGAGGCCAGAACAAAAGTTACCCGATATGGTTAAGATGCTTTTTGTTTCAGTACGTAGCTGATAGTTATTTGTTTCCTAATTCGAGTAAGTCAACCTGCGCACCTGCTAGCTATTTGTCCCGTGTTAACTTTATTTAATTTTCAAACTCTTCAATGCAAGTTAGCTAGCCTTTAATTTAATTTGATGTCTGTAAGTATGTTTCAGTTCCCTTTTAATCCTTTCTATTTTAATATTTAGCTAGTGTCCCATATCTTTAAAGTTAGGCGTGGCGGCATTGCCAAACACATCAGAACACGGTTAAAACCATGCAGACTACCATATTCATGGGATAGACAACCCAACTTACCAAATACTAACTAATAGTAGATCTGGAAAGTGGGAAACTAAACAACTTTAATGCGGACGACGTGTTTCCTCAATGATAGCACGTACAAACCCAGCTTCCATCAAATGGCGTCATTGCCGGGGATATGGCATACTTTGTTGTTTTTGATTCGTTTTATGTGTAATTATCTCTTCTAATCTATTTCTATTTTCTCTTTTTTCTTTTATCCTCGCATCCTAAGTCGCTATTTAATCTTAAAATTGAAAGGACTGCAAGGACGTTGAAGAGGCAATTTTCTTCTACACTGCCCTATCTGAAAACTCTTGAGTTTGAAGGAGATGATGAGCTAGCGTGGATTCCTAACCAAGAGCCTAAGAGAAATGGCAGATCGAGATGAAGACCTCCGATTGGAGGACCTCGCTTGTCATTTTTTTAATGATTCCCCGACCCCCATAAAACTTCCAGAATGGACGCCACCTATTAAGATCAAGTTAGCCTTACTAAATGTGTTGCCCAAATTCTATTGAAAGAAGAACAAAGATCCATACAATTTCGAGACGAGTTTATCAAAATGTTTATCAAAATGTGTCGTATTAAAAAATGTTCGAGATGAGTCACCATGGAGTAACTTCAACTTGTAGTATAGCCACTCTATCAGGCGATGCAAATGCCTGGTTCACCAGCCTATTTCCAGATTCTGTGGAGACGTAGCCAAAAATGAAAAAGATATTCCTCGAGCACTTCTTCCCCGCAACAATGACCAATGCATTGACGAAAAAAATCACGAGAGTTCAACAATGATATCTTGAGTGCTTGAACACATATTGAGCTAGACCCAAATCACAAGCTTACGGAAGGTGATCTTCTTTAATAGTTCCACCAAGGGATGACCGTGGAACCTAAAAACCAGGAAAACTCTTCGAATGGAAGAGGATTTTCAACAAGTAGAGTCAGTGAAGTAAGAACAGTGATTTAGACCCTAGTCGACACAACGAGGGAGTATAAAGAACCACGGGACCGACTGCTAAGAAAGGCAACGCACGACAATACAGGCACTGATGAGTTAGAGGAAAAAATCGAAGCCAAAATTAACAAGTTGGAGAAAATGTTGTCAACTGTGCTGGAAAAGTTTGTACGATGACGCATGCCTGGAGAAGTTTGTGGAGCATATGGGAAGCAAGGTCATACCCCACCATACTGTCGAATGGAGAAAGTAGACGCAACAACTCAAGTCAATGTTGCGGGCAACCGGCCCAACTAAAGAAAAATGAGAGATCCATTCACCCTGATATATAACCCAGGCTAGAGAGACCACCCCAATTTGATACGGGCTGAAACAAATAAATCAGATCAGTCAAATCAACACCACCAAGTCCAACCACAAGGGCAGTCAAATACAACCATCCTCCGTTTCGAAACCAACAAAATCACCAATTACTATTTAATAATTACTAGCTTAGTGCAATTACCCACCACAAGGGCAGCCAAAACCAGAGAGGAGTCTGGAGGACATGATGGGAGAGCTTATTACTTCCCAACAATTCATACAGAACAAATCTGCACTCCAATAATGAGGTTGTATACAAGGTCCAAGATGCTCAGAAAGAACAAAGGGTAAGTCTGGAGCCTTTAAAATGACTAATGTCTCAACTAGCGGTGTCAATGAACGAGGTGAGGGAAAATGAAGGTAGAATCCCTGCCCAAGTACAACAGCCACATAGGGAGAATGTGAACAAGATCACCCTCAGATCGGGATTGGAGTTGGAAGAACCAAAAGGGGTAGAGTTCGAAGATGAATCCAAGGAAAACACTGGAGACACCATTACACTGCCCAATGTACGGGAATCACAAGACCACCCTACCCTAGCTGCTTGAATAAGAAGAAGCAAAAGGAGGACCCAGTCGACTTTGTCAATTTTCAGCAAACTCAAAATCAATCTATCCTTACTCCAAGCTTTGAGAATTCCACCATTGGGCAAGTTCATATAACATTTCACCCCTGGAAAATCAAATGGAGAAGGAAAGATAGTGATCGGGGAAAATGTGTCAGAATTCATCCAAAATAAGCCACCATCGAAGAGCTCAGACCCAGGTATGTTCTCACTGCCCATAATGATAGGTGAAGTCTTTACTGATCATGCTATGTGTGATTTGGGTGCATCAATACATGTTATGCCTTTGTCAGTGTACAATAATTTGACTAGATTGGATCTAATTGAAAGTAGAGTGATAATTCAGTTAGCTGATAGAACTTGCATATGCCTAGAGGAAATCTTAGAAAATGTCATAGTGAAAGTGCTTGAGTTTCTATATCCTACAGATTTCTATGTGATCAAAATGAATGATACAACGTTTGGTGATTCCAGTGGCGTGCTATTGGGTAGGCCATTTTATGAACTGCTAAACAAATAATCAATGTTTTTTATGAAACAATCTGCCAGGATTATCATGGAGATAAATATACTTTCAGCATTGATAAAGCCTTGAAGAGACCAATGGACATAAAAAATGATTTATTTGTTGATGCTATTGACCCCATAGTCCAAAGGTACCTTGAGACTAGATTTTTGCAGGAGGATACCGAAGAATATTTGCGGATCTCCGCTGAGCTCAAATCCGCAGGGATGAATGAGTTGCTAAACGGGCGAGGGGTCAGTGACCATGAGACTGAAGTTGAAATTCTCAAACTCTAAACAATCTCAAGACCAGAAAATGGGGTCAATAGCATTAACAAATAAATCATTTTTTATGTCCATTGGTCACTTCAAGGTTTTATCAATACTGAAAGTATATTTATCTCCATGATAATCCTGGCAGATTGTCTCTTCAGGCCTTGAAAGCCGACTAACACCCTCATTTTTCATTGACACGCGAAAGAAAAAAAGATAGAAGCCAAAGAGATTCCATCTGCAACCCTTTTTCAAAGAGAAAAAGACAGAAACCCTTACCCCACTCTTCCAGAACCCTTGAAAAATAGCCCAGAAAACCATGAAAAGAACGACTGCATCGGAGGAGGAAACACCAACCAACACCCCAAAAGCCTCGCCGATACTAGCCTCTATCAAAATGGCTAGTCAGAGGAGCAAGAAAGCCAGAAAAATCAAGAATAGGCAGAAGGAGGGAGGCTCACCTCTCGACCAAATAAACTAGAAGGCTGCAGAAACTGCTCAAGTGGAACAAGCCAAGCAGATATAGGTGATACCACGATAGAACAGCCGGTGGAACCCAACATCGGGTTCGACTCAGATGAATCCCCACAAGGAGAAAATGTGGATGTTTTACTGAGTCAAGAGTCGGAGGGGAAGGAAAAAACCCGAGAATAAGCAGAGCGGAAAAGAAAGGGGAAGGAACCCATGGAGCCATTCGTTCCGTTAGCAAGGAAGAAGAAAACCCAGACCCAAGATCAAGCCCACGAATCCTTGGAGGAATCGGAGACGGCCTCTTTTGAAGGTTTGGAGGAATGAAGTCCAAATTCAACATTCTCAAGGGAATCAACCCCAAGCTCAGAAGATGAAGTGTCTCTAACTGATTCGACCCAAGTCAAGGTAAAGAAATTTCGAAAGAAGAAGATAGAGATGGATCTTAACCTGATAGCTCAGATCTGCAGTCGCTGTAAAGGTGTCTAGCTGACTCAGTAAGGGTTATCGGTCTGGCCAGGTCCTTATTATCCCCTCTTTGGATATGTTAAATTTTTGAGAGTGATTTCTTGGTTATTTTAATAGAATTGGATTTAAATGGATGTTGAATCTGCCTAGGATTTTAGCTAACGTGTTTTTTAAGTTGTTTTGGTGAAATTCATGAACTGTTATTCCTACAATGGAATGTATGATTAGGAATTGTGACAATGGAAGAAGCCAAGGGCTTTGAGTTCCAAACTGCCGAAATGGGTGTCCCGAACATATATTCTTTACCCTTTCGACCAATAAGTTGCCTGGTCAGTCTTGACACACTCAGCAGTTGTGTAACACCCTAAAATATAGAACACGTCGTAAATTAATATAACAATGATAGCATTACTGAATTCGGATTGAGTACAATAGAAAATTTTAATACCAAACGTGCCGATTAGGGTTTTTCGGCTAAAACGTCGAATTAGAAAAAGTTGATGGCCACTGTAACGGATATTATTTTTATAAATTATAACTAATTAAGTACTATTAGAATATTCAAAATAAACGAAGCGATTTGGATTCGTTTAGCAATTTCAGAATTTTAGACGTTTCGGGACGACGTTTCCCGAAATTGAAAGA
>JAYDZE010211533.1:0-20712 GCA_034509125.1 Monilaria moniliformis
TGGGACCGCTCGTGACCCCTCCAGTCTCTCCTGGGAATTTACTAGGAATGGTAATTCTGTCAAGGAGACTATTGTAGCCGTCCTGGGAATTAATGAATCGGTTTATTTCACCGTTAGAGGGAAAATTTTACCCCGGTTTTTCCCAACAATAACTATGTTGAAAAGAAACAGATTAAGTGAAGTGGAACGATAGAAAACAATAAGAAATTGAAAGAATCAACATGAAGTGTTGAGTGTAATGGGAAATGGACAGTTGGAGGGGTAGCTGGACAAAAAAGGAACAGCTTGGTAGGGTTATCAAATTACAGAAGACTACCGAGTGCCTGTGACGCTCGCACTCTCTCTTTTGGAATTTTGTATATGTCGAGCGAGAGAGAGAGAGAGAGATGGAGTTGCAGAATGGTTGATGAAAGGAAAATGGCGTGAGATGGTTTGATCCACGACGCCTGTTGGTGGTTTAGGTAGCAACCCCTGCCCCTTTCGTAGATTCCCGTCCCCATCTCTCTATTTCTCATTTTTATTATTTTTATGATTTACACTGTGGTAAAAATATATATAGAAGTTCACATTAGCTATTCTTTTTCTTTTTTCTATATCTTAATAATTGTTACCATGATTATCAGATTTACAAATTGTATAAAATAAAAGGCTTACATACTAATTTTATTACTCTATTTGAAGTTAAAGTTTTGATATTTTGAGGGCCCTCTTCAGAACTTTCCAACCGTAAAAAAAAAAAAGAATACAAATGTGAATTACGTGTTAGTCGGTTCTCAATAATTAATTGTATGCGCTAAATTGGCATTTTATGTATTATTTTCTTTATGATTGAATATTAATAATCCAGAATTGAAATCGTTGGTTGGCAAAAGACTACATACACATTTTGGGGGCAATTTGCAACTTTAACTAAAATTTTGGACTTTTGCTATTTCCGACACAAGCTTGTTTAGTTATCGCAAATGAATATAGAGATCAATATGTGTATGCGATCGCAGACTCGCAGTGATAGATGATTGCCAACGTGGTTGACAATAAGATAATCATAGAAGAAAAAATATAGAGGGTTATAGAGGATTTTATGATTTTAACAAATATTTGAAATTAAATATTTGAGAATGGGATGCATTATAAAATTAATGAATGAATATAGTTTAATTAGTTTCGGCATTCGATATTATGGAATATGTATATATGCTTGTATCTTTAAATTTTAATTACACAATAAATGCTAAGTTTGACAATTTTATAAATTCAGAATAAGTCGTTATTTTGTTGTTCGAAGACGGAGAGCGATTGAAGCTCAAACTTCGGTGCGCGCGCATATATGCGTCCAAGAGTGTTTAGGGTATCAATTGGGTGGATCGTGTATTAACTATGGTGCTTAAGTATACTCAGGCTATTAACATGCTTGGTCGTGTATGGCACCATAATGTTGTGGAGTGCATATGAGACCATCTTTTTTCATAAAACTAGTTAATTTTGCATTTGCATATAGAATTATTTCAGTGTCTCACTAGACCTCGGAGGGACTATTCTAAATAAATTTTTCTTTCTGAGAAAATAAAAAGGCATTATTAATATATCTAAACCTTTGAGTAAATGTTAGGGACGTAACTACCTACTACTAATCCATTGTTTTTATTTAATTTTTCCAAAAAAGAATACTTATATTTCAAGTCTTGTTTATGGCCTTTCAGGATCCTAACAACGTTGGCATCACCGACTCACGATGCGAGCCGCCCGCCCTTTTAATGTTCTGCTCGTCGATGCAGGAATGCGAGCCGACGGCTCGAGCGTCACCCGCGGCTCGTTTCCTGTTGCCGCCCGTCGGCCAATGAAAGTGCGAGTGCGCTGCACGCGCACGACGCGCAATTCTAGCAATTTTCGACCGTTTTTTAATTAATAATTGAATTAATAATTTAATATTTTTTAATAATTAGCTGTAGGTTTGTAGGCTTTTTAATTTATTTTTAAATTATAGGCGTTCAACAACATGTATAATCATTATATATATATATATATATATTCATTTCTTTTTTTTATAAGTATCATTTCTCTAGTTCTTTTCTAACACATCAATTTCATATCATCTCCAATTCTTCTATAATCTCTCCAAAGTTTCGTTCAAATCTCTGTATTATGTATCCTCACAGCAACGACAATGTTCTCAAAGATCTTTTGTCGGTGGGCTATCTTCTCCAAATGGCTCGCAACACTGGCAAGCTTTCCATTCCTGCATTTGAGAAAATGGAGGAGGCCAATCAACCACACCAGATGACACACCTTCACCAGGAGAGAGAAGAGGTTGGCGCAATTCTCGTCGCAGATTATTTCTCAGAAAATCTTCGATGGGGACAGACCGTATTTCGTCGACAGTTTCGTAAGCTAAGATCTTTGTTCATGAGCATAGAAAATACGTTGGCGGCGCGTGAAGAGTACTTCCAACAGTTGTCGGACACCACCGGACGTCAAAGGCTGTCCTCGCTTCTGAAATGCACTTCGACCATCCGATAATTGGTGACTAGAGATGTCTGAATCAATTCAACGAATACTTACATGTCGCCAAATCGATGGGCCGTAAATGTTTGGTTAAGTTCTGCAAAGCAGTTCAGAGTGCAGTCGGCGCGAAATATCTTAGGAGGCCTATTGCCTAAGATTTCCTACAATTGAAGCGTATGCACGAGGCACGACATGGATTCATCGGCATACTTGGGAGCATCGACTGCATGCATTGGGAGTGGAAGAACTGTCCGACGGCATGGAGGGACACATACACAAGCGGCCACAAGGGTAGTCATCCGACTATCGTGCTTGAAGCAGTGGCTGACCAACGACTTTGGATATGGAATGCTTTCTTTGGTGTCGTTGGCTTCAGTAACGACATCAATGTCCTCAACCACACCAACGTGTGAAGCGACATATTGAATGGAAGGGCGCCAACATATAATTTACCGTCAATGGTTGTCAATACAACATGGGGTACTATCTGGCCGATGGCATCTACCCGAGATGGCCAACCTTCGTAAAGCGCATTGCTTGTCCCACTAGGCCAAAACGAGTTCGTTTCACCCAAAAACAAGTGGCGGCGCGAAAGAATGTCGAACGAGCATTCGACACGCTTCAAGCACGGTTCACCACCTTCAAATATCCCGACCGTTGTTGGTTCAAAGACATCCTAGCCGGCATCATGTATACGTACATTATTTTGCACAGCATGATCATCGAGGGCGAAGGTAAGGAAACGACTAACTAGGAGAACGAAGAAAACATCAGCACCTCGACCGCTAATGAAGCACCAACTCAAGGTGCGCCTCAAGCATTTCGGGTATTGCAAGCTCGCCGTGAGACAATCCGCGATAGAGAAATGCATGGCAAACTACAAACAGATTTGATTGAACACATCCGAAGCCACTTTGGTCCTCTCGACGAGTGAACGAGTTTTTAAATTATGTAATATTTTTTTTTTCAATAATGTAATATTATGATTTAAATTATGTAATTTTTCTGCCTTTAATAATGTAATATTATGATTTTAACTAGGCCTGCTTAAATGGTTAATCAATTATTAGTTAACCGATAACCAAATTAATTAAGGTCTGTTATTGGTTAACCGAACCGATAACTGATTATGTCGGATACGATTCGGTGTCGGTTAGTGCATTTCGGTGGAGTCGGTTATCGGTTAGAACCGATAACCATTCGGTTACAACGAACTAACTGATTCCAATTCTAATTTTAATTTTAATTATTATTTACATTTATAATATATTAATATTTCAATTACAAATTTAACATTCTTCTTTCTTAGTACTCTTTCGGTCTTTTTTACATTATGGTTGTTTGACTTGTTATATAAATATTAGTCCTTCGTATTGTAACTAATTCAAATAATTATCACAGAATAATATATTTGTGGAATATTGCCCATTTCATAAGATTTTAACTTTAGAGAGAAAACGACCCTACCTAATGTCAAACGTAGACGCAAATGGAAATTAAATTTGTAAACTAATAATAATAATAATAATAATAATAATAATAATAATAGTAAAATTACCAATTAACAACATATATTGAATGAGTCTACGAATTTTTGGACTTTGCTTTGCCATTTGGTTTGCTACTTTGCTTTGTGCGTCACCTTTAGTAAATAGTAACTGAAGATCGCAAGTTATATTAATAATTTATATAGGTTATGACTTATGAATGTTGATGTTTAAATACTTATTGTGTTGATCTTTATACAACTTTTGTATATAAATATATTACAAGTTCAATTTATGAATCAAAGTTTGTAGTGGTGCAGTGAATAATGACTTCCGTAACTACTCGTAGGTCAAGGGATCAATTCTTTTTTGGCACAAATTGAATTTTTTTTGAAGGCCCATGTAGAGATCGGTTATACCGGTTAACCGACTAACCAATCGGTTAGTGGGCTACCCAATTAGCATTCGATTTCGGTTTCAATTAGTCAATTGGGGGTTCCATGGAATCGGTTAATCGACTTTACGGTCAGTTTAAGCAGGCCTAATTTTAACTAATATAATTTTTGAATTTCAATAATATATATTTTTGGATTTCAATAATATTATTTATTTTATTTTAGCAAAAATCAAATTTAAATTATGAAATTAAAAATTATATTAAATATGAAAGAATTAAAAAAATAAGGGATGAATATTGTAAGAAAAAGTTAAAGCTCATCCTCTTACGCATGGAATAAAATTTTAAGAAAAAAGTTATTATAAAGCTCATGAATAATATAAGAAAAATGCAAAGACATGCATGTGATAAATGCCCTAAAATCTCTCCATCTGAATAAATGTACAAGAGACAGCAACACCACCCAAAAAAAAAAAAAAAATTAATTAAAAAATAATGACTTTGTAATAACTTCCTATTTAAAAAAAAAAAAGCATGTACAAATCTCTTAGCTGCAAATTTCGATGCAACTGTCGATAGTAGAAAAATATGCAGCCCATTTCACATCCTAATTAAAATATGCAATTTAATATTTTTCCACAAAATTTTAAATTGATGTTGTCTTTATTTTTCCAGGTTTACACCTATTCTCCAATTGATCTATCTATGAATAAAAATTGAAAATGGCTTAATATAAATAAAAACCCCACTTCTCCAAATTGAAAATACACACACGCTCTCCCTCTCTGTCACACACACAACACCAGAAAAGAAAAAACCTATTCGTGAAGCTGATATACATATATTCATTAGACAGAAATGAATTAATGCAGCGAGATAAAAATGGCGGTTGGATCATCATCAACAAGATTTTAGTACCACTCGGAATGCAGATGGTACAACCGGTTAGCTCATGATTTGTAGTGGTGAAATGGCCTTTTTCCACTCCAATTTTATGCTTCAAATCCCTCATCAAGATGAACACAGCCAGCCTTCAACTTCTTTAGCGCCTCAAGACTTTCATGGTACAATTTCTCTCCTCCTCTCTCTCTCTCTTTCTCTCTCTCTTTCTATGAGTGAGTGTGTGTGTGTGAATTTGGACGAAAAGAGAAACACCAATTATGGACTTTTGACAACTTTCGAAACTATCGAGGAATATTGAAAATCTGTATTCTTACTTTAGGAAAAGAAGTGAACAGAAAATTGATATGTATGTATAAAGATGAGAAATGTAACGTTGTAGGAGTGGGTTCGGTGGTAGCAAAGAGGCCTCAAACGGTGGCGTTTTCGAGCGGCATCGAGGAAGAGATGGGCAACAACAAGGTGGGAGACGACGACTTCTCCGACGAGGGGTCGCAGATGGGGGAGAAGAAGCGGCGGCTGAACATGGAGCAGGTCAAAACCCTAGAGAAGAATTTCGAGCTCGGGAACAAGCTGGAGCCTGAACGCAAAATGCAGCTGGCTCGAGCCCTCGGGCTCCAGCCCCGACAGATCGCCATTTGGTTCCAGAACAGGAGAGCCAGATGGAAAACAAAGCAGTTGGAGAAAGATTACGAGATTCTCAAACGACAATTTGAAGCAGTTAAGGCTGAGAACGACGCCCTCCACACACACAATCACAAGCTTCATGCTCAGGTAAATTCATCATTCATTACTCTCTCCTTCTTTTTTTCCAACTAACTAAATAATTTTGGATATTCAGATAGTGGCCCTAAAGAATAGGGAGCCGACTGAATCCATCAATCTGAACAAGGAAACGGAGGGCTCCTGCAGCAATCGGAGCGAGAACAGCTCGGAGATCAAGCTGGATATCTCGAGGACTCAGGCGATCGACAGCCCCATTTTGGCCCACTCGTCGCTTAGGCCCACCGCGCAGCAGCTCTTCCACACCAAAATGGAGCACGCCGTTAAAGAAGAGAGCTTGTGTAATATGTTTGTTGGGATGGATGATCAAGCTGGATTCTGGCCATGGTTAGAGCAGCACCAGTTTAATTAATTATATCTTGAAAAAATATTTGATTAAATCTGCACCGTACGTTTCAATCGGCCATGGAGTTTGAATATTTTGTTGAGTTGTTGATCCATTTTTTAATTTTCTTGGTTTTAATTTGTTGTACAAATTAGTAGTAAAAGTTAATATCGCACGGTTGGGAGACTTTTCGGATCGAGTATTTGAGGAGTAAATTTTAATGGATTATTATTTATTATTTTTCTAAATAAAACGACGCAAAAGAAAATGTTCTTGATCGAAGTTTATTCTTCTTTTTAGAGCAATGAAGTATTTTTAGTGTGATAGATTGGTTCAATGTTAGCTGCATATTATTATCTGCAAATACTCTCTCTCAGTGCCGCCATAAATTTTAGAGACAGATAGAGATAGAAAATGGTGGAGAGAGAGGGAGAGAATCACGCACAGGTTCCAAGGAGAAGAAGATGACAAACAGATGGGGAGAGAAAGAAAATAACGAAAGTCGGGAAAATGTTCATTCTCGTGCTGCAGACATTCATTCATCTCTTTCACTCATCAAATCCACTTCCAAATAAATTAAAACTGCATATTCATCAAGTAAAATATTGCCTATTCAAATAAAAACTGTAATTCATCAATTCCAATTCATTTACGAATGATGTGTTTACTTTGATGGAGGTAATATTCGTATCATGTGAATAGATATGTAATAAAATACTCCCTCTGTTTCTATTATATAGGCTTATTTTTATCGAATAATCAAAAAATTTGTTTTCATAAAAGGTAATAATTTTTTAAATTTATTTCTATTATACCCCTATTTAGTTCTTTAATTAACTCTTTATCATTATTGATCATCAAAATAAATATGAGCATATTAGGAAGTTTATTGTATAATTTTTTGTTTTAATATTTTTATCAAATCCTTGTGAAAATTCACCAATTGACTTATATAATTGGAATGGATAGAGTATCAAGTTATGAACATTATGAAAATTATTAAGAGCAACTTATCAAGCATAAGATTATATCCATCTTAATTTACTACACACATCTCTCACTTGATTTGGTACATTTTATTTCGACACGATCGGTAAAATGAGATTATATTATAAAGGTGTAGATATTATTTAGTAAAACAAAGAATTAAATGGAAAAATCGTCCTGTGCACTCTAATTTGCAATACCTAGATGCTAGATTCAAAAAATGTAAATAAATAAAAATGATAATTGAGAGGCACCTTTCACTGAAGGTACGAAAAATGGTCAGGATTGGATGGATGGGCAGTGATTGGAACTTTTCTCGAAATGGAGCCCTCATTCAAAGGGGGTTGGTTATATTGGTGATAATGAATATTCATCACCAACATTTTCATTTTTTTTCTTTCTTTGCTTTTCTCACTGATGTGGAACTCATACTAGAAAAAGGAAATTAACTCTAAACCCTAATCAGCAACACACACACCTAGAGATATTTTCCCATCCATTCCCTACATCTGACAAAATCATGGTTGATGACTCAATTTCCTGAATTTTGAATTCGAGATTTTGATAAACTAATTTCAGCGATTAATTTGAGTGCTGAGAATTTTTTCCACGATGATTTTATAATACGAAAAAAGGTAAAATATTTTAATTGGTAGGGACTTAGTAAACCTCCAATGTCCCAATTAACTTGATCGGTAGTACTTGTAGATATTGAAGTATGGAGCCTAATTAGATTCGCAGAGTGTCTATGGACTTGAAAGAACTCTGGTCAAAATAGGATTCTAGGTTTGGATGAATTTAGTCAGATTAAGACTCTGCTTATTTGCATCATTCCTAGATCTAGTTACATATAATAATAACTTGAGTAAACAATCGTTTGTATTCTTTATTGCTTATTCGTGATTGTACGTCCCAATTGTTGTAATATAAAAAGGGCCAACATCATATGTAGGAGTTGGATTACTGCATCATGAACATGACTTTATTAGTTGGAACCTCAAACCCTGCCCCCATTCTAATGCATGGGAACATACATGTTCTCTCTCACACACACAAATGCTCAAGCATGTACAAATGTATATGATTGGTTGATGATGTTATTATAATTTGAAGAGATTATGTTGTGATTATAATAACAAGAGATGAATATTGTCCTCCACATGTGTATGTATTTTTTCAACAATACAGTCTTAATAGTTTGAGCTGATCATTTTGGCAAAACGAGCACGGTAGTACTACTCATCAAAGGCATCATAAAGATTTTACAGTGCTCTTACAAATTTTTTCGGCTTTTTACAATTAAAGGATTAGGTATATCCCATGAAGGAACAATATTCTAACAATTGAAATTTGTGGAAGCTATGAATCTTGAAAATATTTGCAAATTTTATAATTGTTGGACAGCAAATTTAATAATATTAAAAAAAAGGGAGATCAATCTGGGATCATGTGCATGATGAATAGAAAATGGCTGGAAGACTTTTGAGTTTCCGTATTATATAAATTTTTGAGATGCGATTCTGAAATTAAATCTAGTGGCAATAAATAATTATGTAAATAATTATTTTTTGCTGAAGTAATGCAGTTCAAGTGGCCACATGCACTCTGCATTCGAAGCAGAAATAAACAATTAGAGTTTGTTGAGTTGATGATAATTTATATCTTATTATATAGCTCGTATACTTCTATAAATATGTGTAAAACAGATAATACCAGGAAATATTTATTTCTGTCGCTTTATTTAATAATACTTCCATATTGCCAGTGTTCTGCCATAGAAAGGGCAGTTTGAAATTTATATTTTGTGTGTTTCATTTTTTCGTGTTTGACATCTTTATAAGTAATATGGAAGTAGTTATAGAATAAAGATAGATCTTTTGTGTGTATACATACTAATTTGTGGGGGTTTACAGAAGTTTAATATGATTGACATTTTTCAGTACTAAGGAAATTATCAGAATTTTTTTCCATTTGCATGAATCCAATTTTCATTCCAATTGGAAAAAATCATTGTTTTAACAATATCTTTGTCTTTTGATTCAATAGCTAAGAACATAGTTGATAAATACTAATGACTCTCCATTAGAATATTAGAAAAAAATAGTTGGATAGTGAACTATTGGTTCTATGTCATCTTCGGCCACTAATCACAATCTAAAGTGCTTCTTTTTTTAAGAAGAGAGCGAGAGGGAACAGTGAATTTGATCTCTAAATTTTGATGCCTAAAAATAAATTGAAGTTTACATCGCTTGGATGTCTTATTGTAAACTTTATTTTTTCTTTTTTGTGTTTTCTTGATAAACAAACATTTATCTATAGATGTAGGAGGATTCATTTGGCAAATACGCTATGGTTCAGGACTTTAGCATGTCCATTAATAGTAATTTTCCGCTTGATCGAAATTGCATATATATATATGGTTGCATTAGGTTGAAACCACATCATTAATGCATAACTAAAACAAAATATAATCCATTAGATTTAAAATTGGACGGCCGTGATTTAAGGAAAATATGTATCATTGTACAAGCATTAATAATTCAATATAGGGGTATAACTGTCACATGAAAATATTAATTGCCTATTTATTTTCGATAGTTAGTGAAATTCATGTAATGTATTCATTTTTTCCACAATTTGCGTTATAATGATATACATTCAATTTTATGATGATTTACATTCAACGGTATGATGATTTAAATTTAATGTTATGCTGAAGTATATTTTCAAATTTGTAATGACCTATTATTTTTTGTTGTTGGTGTGTTATGTGGAGTAATTACTCCACTAAATCTGCCCACTATCATTACCATAAATCACGTAAATTACTATACCTGCAACAACATATCATAAATAATCTTAACCATAAATTCACGCTTCATACCTTAACCGAATATCATATATTACATATATATCTTTTCAGTTATACAATCCTAAACAATCAATGTCATGTGGTGCCACATGACGTTATGAATATCCATTAGATCCATAAAATCGGCGGTTAGAATTTGATTTTAGTTTCACATTATTAATAATTTCAAATTTATTTACAAATATATATATATACACACGAAACTAACTAGGAAGTATTACATACGCCTAGAGCAAAACATTATTCATTTATTTTTCATTTTGTTTTATTAAAGACATGTTACAGTGACCACCACATGAAGGTGATGAAACAGATATGAGGTTAGCATTTGATAAAATTAAAAAAATAATTAAAAGGTTTTACATTCTAATGGCTGCTGCAGAAGACGATGGATTTGAGTCTAATCTTTGATAATTTATTTTTTAATCAAATATCTCGATCGAAATGAAAAAGGATAAGTTTTTGGCTGAATGTTGAAGAGATTCAAGAAATTAATTATGAGCAAAAAAGTTTATTTAATGCCTTCGAGGTTGATTCTCTAAGTGCAGAATTAGTACTATTTAATAGAAGGAACGTGCCCACAATTAATTGCTGTCGACGATAATCATTATTCTTGATTTCTCGCAACTATTAAAATCCTACGAAAGCAGCCCTCCTTATTTTCAACGTCCCTTCCAACTTTAGTCAGTTTTCTCTTATCTTTTTTATGAATCGTAGAATATTATGCATTTGAAGTTTGATTAGATGAATTTTTATAATATAGGGTTTGGAGATTACGTTAACGAATACAATTCCATGTAAAATATATATTTCGATCCACTGATTATAATACGAAAATAACAAATTATTTCTACTGATTATGTTATCTATAATATTTTTATCTTCAACTCTGTACTCTCAAAAAATTAGTCCTCTATTCATTTTTAAGAATAACCAAAAATATAGTCCAATTTTTTAGTTTGTTATCAAACAAACGTTCACTAAAAAATAGTGTTATTTTCAATTTATGAAAATGATATAATGAGACGAAGGGAATGTAAATTTGAATATAATATGATTAATATTGTAGAGAGAGGGAGAGAGAAAGAGTGGGAATATCCGACCCAAATACAAAATCATATTAGAGGCTCTATAAGCACAAGAGATCATTTGAGGGCCGAAACAGGGTGCCAAAAAGGTGCTCACGATGGTGAACCATGATAGTAGCTCACGGTTGTGGGTGCCTACAAAAGTTTTTGTAGAACTGTCATAATTTTCTCTTGATAATTTCGATTGAAGTGTATAAGATTTCCACGCGAAGGTCTTTCAAATATAAACAGATCTTATTAGAGGGCCATAAGAAATATATATAGATCGTTTGAGGACTCAAAAAGGGCACCGAAGTGGTGCACACGATCATGGCCCGTGATGGCATCCACGACCATGTCCCACGATGGCACCCAAGACCGTGGCCCACGATAGCACCCAAGACTGTGGCCCACAATCGTGGTCATGGTCGTAAGCCACTATCGTGGGCTTAAGGATATGAAGCAACATCTGACACGCTTCATAGAACTGTCATAACGTTCTCTACAGGACTCCAATTGAGGTATACAAGATATCCACACAAAGCTCTTTTGAAGATAAACAAATTGTATTAGAGGTGCCAAAAGTAAAAGATATCATTTGAAGGCTCAAATATGACTACGAAGTATTTTGACGAAAATTAGATCTGGAGACTATTTTTTAATTTTATTTTTCTAAAATAACTTTATATCAAGACATTTTTGCTGTAATTTTTTTAAATTTTATGATGTGATTATTGTTATTTAACTTAATGTGTTGTAAATTTTTGCTTGTTGATGTTTATATTTATCGACATGAATAACCTCTCTTATAAGAAATCAAATGATGTTGTTTGATGTTTTATAGATATGAACAATCTCTATTATGCAAAAATTGAATGCTTCATTTTTTCGGTATTTTTGTGAAGAAGAACACCCAAAATAATTCAAAACAACCAAAAAATAAAAGGCATGTCAACATCAACAATTTTTGCACCCATATGAAGAAGTAAATTAATCTTTTAAAGTCAGATAGTATAGAAAACTCATATTTTTATAAATGAAGATAAAAAACGTCTACTTTTATAAAAATGATATCTTTTCATCTATTTTCATTATAATAAATACATCAATCACCTTACCTTCTTTAACAGCTTTCAATATAAAGAGGTATAAAATGCCGGATATAGCATAACAAACACCGCATTTTCTCTGAAATTCTAAGTGCCTTTGGTTTTTTATTTATTTATGATTATTTATTTCATATCTCGTGTATATTTTGTGAAGAGGAAAAATCCACGACTACTACTTGACACTCACTTCAGTAATACCTCACTCGTACATAATAACTTTGGAATTCATACGTGAAAGAAAAATCATACAAATCAAATTTCATGCAATACCCTAAGGCCACCAAAGCAATATTCTACTATTACACTTATTTTGTTTCCAAAAAATAATTCATTTTTGTTATTTTGGTATGTCTATAAAAATTAATTCATTTTCAATTGTAAACACTATCCCACCACATATTACCTTCAATATATTAGTTTATTTATTTATTTAACCATATAACTCATTACTTTCTCCATTCACAATATATTTATTAATCATTACCAGCATTACACCTAAGATGAGATTTATTTCTCAACTCACATTACACTAACCACTTTGATTAACATGTGTCGTACTCCACTAGGACTATTTTTTTTGAAATAGATGAAGTATATAATAAGAAGAAAATTGAACGTGCATTCTATGCAATACTCTGTTTCTTTTGGGCTTACTTGAAAGGGCCTTATACAAACCTCATTTTTAACAATAATTTTTAGTTTTTATTTTTTTATTTTGCCTAGAGTTCGTAAAATTCACTTACTCTACCCTACGACTACTAGGCCACCCTTAGCGTATGGTGTATATTTTATGTAAATGAGAGAGAGAGACTATCAAAGGGAAAAGAGAATGGGCTATGCCCCACTTTGGGCTAATTTTAAGGCTTTGAAATGGTCCAATTTCAGTAACTAATGGAACAGCCTTATTAATATGGGCTATCCACCTTATCCAAATAGCTGATGTGACATATGTTTATGGAATATAATGTAAAATATGAAACTTAAATTGAATTACAAGTTACAGTAAAAGTTGTTTGTTGATTTATCTACCAAACAGCCGAAAGCAATATATTTGCTTAATTGTTTGTTGTTATGGTATGGCATCAATATGAACCAAGCAAGGGAAATTAGGTTATTTAATTATTTAAATTGGATTCTGATTTTTTTTTTAAAATGGGACTATACTCTGTATTCTTGATTAATCTCTGCACTTTTTTTTAACCGAGCATTCAAATATACGAAAATAAAAAATATTTATATTGCACTTTCAGCTAATTCTTTTTGTTTATCATTTCCCTATAATTAGTTTTCCCCTATATAGATCAGAAAGATTGGTTGAACTCATCAAATAGTTCAGTGATAAGTTTTTTTTGTTTTGTTTCTTTTTTTCTTTTTTTACTCGAAAATGGAGAACGGCGGGATAGGAGTTCGATTATTAATTAATATTTCTCCTATACAAATTTTGTTTTTAATAAACGAGATATTGGATTTCGATTTCTAATTAATATTTTCCCCTTCTTATAGTTTTGGGCATGGGGCTCATGAACATATTTATTTTCAAAAGAGTTTCGCACGAACAACTTATACACCTCAATTAGAGTTTTTTAGGAACAGTTATAATAGTTATAAGAAAATTGTCGAAGGTATCCACGATCGTGAGCCACTATCATAAGTCACGATCGTAAGCACCACTTTGGCGCCCTATTTCAGCATTCAAACAATCTCTTTTGTTTATGGGTCATCTAATTAAATCTGTTCATGTTCGAAATGAGTTCATGTGGATATTTTATACGCCTCAATCGAAATTTTGTAGAGATTTTTATGTCAATTCAACACAAAATGTCCGAGGCACCAACAATATCGGTCACGATCGTGAGCGCTACTATCATGGATCACGATTGTGAGCACCAATTCGGCGCCCTGTTTGAGACCTCAAATGATCTATTTCGCGTAGACATCTTATACGCCTCAAGTAGAGTCTTATAGAGAAAGTTAAGACAGTTCTGTGAGAAGTGTCAGATGAGGCACGATGGTTTGTTTGAGCCATCAGATGATCCACGATGGTTTGTTTGAACCCTCAGACGATCTCTTTTGCTTATGATGCCTCTAGTACAATATGTTCATCTTTGAAATAGCTTCGCGTACACATCTTATATGGTTTAACAGGAATTCGATAGAGAATGTTATGATAGTTTAACGAAAAGTGTCAGAGCCAACCATCGTGGCTTATAACCAAATTATGATTTTGTGATTATATAGACTATAGTACCCTAATTTTGAATTAGTGATTGAACTTCAGATTATAGGCCTATAATTAGGATAAGTATATGTCTGTGTGTATAAGAATTAGAATCGAATATGCGAATAAGTTTATTATGGTCGATTCTTTCAATAATTAATTATTTGATATTGTGAACTACGTGTTTTACATCAAACTAGTGTTTGACCCGTGCCATGCATGGAGAATTTAATTGCTCATTTTTCACATAAATATGTTCTACATATATGAGGTAGATCATAAATTATTTGTACAACCAATAACGTTAGGAGAAAATACATTATAAAATTTATTACAATAAAAAAATACTTAATTCGTAAATTCGACCGCAATAATAAAATATACCATTTTTTCGTGAAAACTATCGTCATGAATATATGCAGTTGAATCACATAATTATTACTCACCATCAACGTTATAATTAAAACATCTACCATTTTGAAAGCATTATATTCATGAAATACAATTATAATCATTCAATAGTATGTAGCATAAGAAGCGCAACGTAACTAAATTTCATAACAATATTACATATTACATTATAAATTTTGGAAAATTTCATGGTACACAACATTAATAGTTGAATCAGAAGTAGCATGGTGGTCGTTACAAACTAATATCTTTAAGCCTTCGCGACTGGTGACTCTTGACGCTGCAACATACAATTATCCATGACTGAATATAGGTCTCTTAAAAAATAGGCCAACATGAGCGAGAGACTGACCTTGACTTTTGTTAATTGTCATTGCATACGACACAATCAAAGAAAATTGACAACGCTGTAACTTGAATGGCAGTCTTGGATCAGAAGGCGTTAAAGTCATCCTACGTATCAACACTTTATGATTAACGTTATGCCCACTTAATACTTTTGCTTCCAAAACATGTCTACCCAAGCGTGTAATTGCACGAATGTTTCTTAAAAAGGACGATCTAAAGGTGCTTGCATTGCTGCAGCAAGCAGAACTGCTCAGCTCTCTTGCAATCAAAGTTAAACCAGGGAAGACAGATTCAGAGCCTTGAAAATGCTTGGATGGTAAGTTGTAATTAGTCTGTTTTATCTTTCTAAATTTTGCATTGTGCAATTGCATAATTCCAAGATATAAAAAAAAATTATATCGCATTTTCATGATATGATATGATTTATGATCTAAACAGTTTAAAAATTTTATGAGATAACATGGCCTCAGGTGCTTCAAGATTTTCTGAAACAGAGCAAAGAAACCCAACACCTGCTAGAAATTACAAATGTTGATGCTGATATTCGACTAGAGAAGTTCAAGGCGTTGGAGGAGGAGATAAAAAGCTGCGATGAAGGCAGTAGGTCGTCGTGGAGGTTAACTTCGTTGGGGCAGACAGGTCTTAGTTTGAGTGAAGAGTCGCCTTTCGCCTTATCAACTCTGATATCTGTGCAGGGAGGTCAACGTGTGTGAGTCCTCCCAAGCGACCTCTGAGTACAGCACGGGATAGACTCTTGTGTCTGATGTGCCACGCGACTAAAGGGGTGCATGTAAGGAAAAAGCTGTTGATAATGAAGAATTCAGCTCTCCTAGTCATGTGACACCACTACTCGGAGCACTTGCAGCAACGATTCCAGCCCAAATTTTTCACAAAGTGTAAGAATTCCCCCAAACTTTAGCCATACTGTTACATCAAATTTGTATCTCAAAAGAGGGGGAAATATTACATTTAGAGTCTAAAAATCATAGCTCACTTAATTGGACTTCCTCTTCTTCTGCATTCTCTGCAGCTTCTTCCATTTCAGGTAAATCTGGTACGATAATCCAGAGAAGACCATCATAACGCTCCCCCATTGTTTCTGTGAAAGCGGGTTCCCACTTAACAACGAAGAAACCACAATGCTCACGAATTTTCTGGTGGTGGTGATCGTTGTGTTGGTCAAGGAGCCAAATCGACTTATGGTTAGGAAAATAAAGTTCTGGCCGACTGCACCACAAAGGCAGTAGAGTAGAATGTCACATGCTGCCTCCGGATGCTGCCTGCAGAAGTCAATAGCATTGTAGCGGATGGCGTTTGGCCAGCCGAACATGAATATCAGATTGTAGATGGTGCCCCATAAGTTCATGCCTAGCAATCTAGCATTATGTTCCATGCACTTGTCTTCGGGTACCTGAATAAGAATTTCAACTTCCATATATATCAAAATATGCTGTGATCACATCGATAAATTGTTGATTTTGAGAGAGAGGCAGGAAACGCGTCATAAGGAGATCAAAGCATACAGCATTAAACAGATCTTATACCAATAGAGAGCTAGATCATGAGGACTAGGAAATGTTGTTTACCTTGCAGTGATTGAATCTTGAGTCGCATTTGTGAATCCGTCAAAAGCAAGGTTCAGAAAACAAAGACCATACCCAATTGGAGCATTTGGTTGTGCTAGTTTGCTTGTTATCTTCGAGCTTGTCTGAGGGGTGAAAAGTGTGCAACCGAATGAAAATTCACATTACGGAGTCTGTCTTTCAATCTTGCATCAGATATAAACTCAACAGGCTCCAAATTCAGACTACAAAATTATGGCGTCCAGCACTTGACAAAAGAATTTATCTGTTCTAATGAGACTACTAAGAGTGAAGGTCGTATTATCTACCTTAGAAAGTGCAAATGTGGATACACCTCCAGCAACGAGCAATGTGCAGACGTACTCTGGGATTGTATATTTAATCCCATAAACTAACGTGCCCATCAGCATGACTACAAAAAGAAAAGCAACTCACAAGATTGAGGAAGGGATGAAACAATTTTACCCCCAAAAGAGAAGTATGATCACAAGTTTCATGAAGATACCCCGAAACATGGCTAAAATTCACTGCGGAATGTCATTCCATTTAATCATTTGATTCCAAAAGAAATAAGTGAGGGCAGGCTTAAATTGCAAGCAGGTCCGTAGTAAGTCAAGAACAGTCAGTTCTTTCATAACTTTTCTTTTTTCCAATTAAATGAATTAGAGCTTTAAATTGCAATATATTTATTGTTGTGGAATCAGTTTTCCTCAATTTACAATTCAAGTATTGATTTTATTCATTAAACAAGATTATATCTCATCCAATAACACCCTTATATTCTTCATGTTTGGAAACTCAGGCAATTCATTCAATGAGCAACAAAAACATATCAACTCACCTGGAATCATTTTTGAGGATTTAGCCAGCACCTATAAATGCCAAATCCAGCATCAATTCACAATCCACTTAAGATTTAAAGATGATACTCCATAATGGACAGAAGTAGTAAGTTCAATCATGTCTCAACAAATCATCATTAGCCAAAAGAATGCTTGGAATGCTTAGGATTTCAAACATGCCTGGGCGGGGTAACTTATGTACTTTAGTGCTTCAATCCCCATAGCCGGGCCAATTGTGTTTGTAATACCAGCACTCCAATAACTCCACCATGGAGCTCCAGCATCACCACCATTTGACCAGAGCTTTTTCACTTCAGAGATGCAATTTAAAAACATGAGCATCCCAGCATATACAGAGAGAGATGAGAAGCACTAGACTTATGAACTTACTTATAAATGACCATATCAAACATACTACACTCTGTGCTAGGTTCAAGAACGCCAAATGCTCAAATCTCTTCTTACTAGGACCAAATCTCTTCGTCGACCTGTAAGTTGTAACAAGATTGTAATCAAAATTCAAGCATGAGCGAAAAAATAAGTTTAAAACAGAACCAATTACAACAAATCAACGCACAACAATCTCAGGAGATAGATAAAAAAATAAAAATAAAAATAAAAATCCAAACAAAAACAGCTCTCTCTCTCTCTCTGTCTCTCTGGACACACAAATACGCACACACACGCGGAGAGAGCTAGCACATTGACTAATTCTATTCATAGCAACGTAAACTCAGCTTCCTTCCAACCAAAACCTAAATTCATTCTTCAACTTTCTTATTTCTCCTATTCTCCGAAAAATTAAGAACATTACTTTTAACCATGAAAATTAACAAACCTCCACCACAATACATTTACAATTCTTATTTAAGATAATTAAGTAACATTTCCACAATAGTTGCAGCAGAATTATCGAGCTATAAATTCTTACACAGTCTCCTGAAGAACCCCCTGGTAAATATAAGCCGCCCAAATGCCGGCGACGCAAAAAGCGAGGAGAAAAACGCGGTGCATTCCGGCACCGCGAGACTCCATCTGCCTCCGAATGTAACGGAAACCACCAGATCGCCGCCTGCTCCGATCACCAAATTGTAGCTCGGGTTCGTACCTTCATTTTTCTGTTTACGGTTATGTGCTTAACATTTTCTTCCATTTTTTTTGTTCGGTGAAGGCCTTTGAACGAAGGCAAATATGTGGGGCCCGGAGTTACGTGTATTCCGACGTGGGGGAGTCTTATTGGTTGAGTGAGCATTGGAGGGATCTGATTGGACGGAAGGACGCGGAACTCTTAGTTGAAGTTGAGCAGTGATTAGCGTATCTCAATAAGGTTATCACGCATTAGGAATATTGTTGGGCCACATAACCAGGCTGCTCTATTAACGGGCCTGCCTTCCCCTTGCCCCTCCGTAGCTACCAAATTTGGTAGCTACCGAGGAAGTCTTATTTATGTCTGGACAAGAGGCTGATCATATTCCGATTCAAATGTTATTAAATCACACAAATATAAGTCCTGATTACCCAAATTCTTATATTCGATGCTAAAAACATTGGGAATTCAGAGATCATGGAGCACGTCTTGTTCAACGGCAGAATCTCTAGTAACCTTTGGCACTGCTGCTGTAACCGGTGGAATGTATCCCTCTGCTTACCCAATGAGCTGACGTCATGTTTCCTCTCGTGGTGTGGAATTCCATGTTCTATGTTATCTCGTGGACAATTTGGAATATTCGCAATAGAGTGACGTTCGATGAGTTTGAACCCAACTGGGAGCTAGAAAAGAAGAGTCTGTTTTGGCGGCTTCGATCGTGGACTAGAGGATGGTGCCCGAATTTCGCCCTCTCTATGGGACCGATGACTGGAGATTTGAATGATATTAGGATGGAAGGGACGTGGGGACTACGGAAGTTGCAGGTTTTGAGGAATGAATGATCGATGGCATACTAGTGGATTTCTGTGTCGCTCGCTGAAAGGGAAGGGGTTCTTTTAACTGTGGGTGTTTCTCTTCTCGAGATGAGGTGGTTGTTGGGATTGTTATCCTTGTGTTGGGGTTGTTTTCTTTCTGTTTTTCTTCCTTTTCTGCTAAGTAGACTTGGTAGGAGCTGTTTTGTAGTGTAGTTGGGTGTTGTTCTCTGTGGTGTGTGTGAATTGTGATGGATCTTTATTCGTCACTATCGTGGCTTCAGAGTTTTCAGCTTACCAAAAAAGGACATTGGGAATTCGAAGCTATATTTTTCGCATGTCCAAACAAACATGCTCCTGTTTATTTCCTTCAAACTTTGCAGCTAAATCAAGAACTTGTCTGGGGAAGTTGGCCCTGATCAGGTATTAACTTGATTTTCATAAATACCAAAAATAATATGCAAAGAAATTAACATGATGTAGTAATTATGATAATGAACATATCCATATGGAACATAATTATTTCATTTTGTCAAGGATAATTTACATGTCACTCTATGCATTGCGTGTGTGTGTTTCTACTTGAAAAGGGAAAAAGGGCCACTAGGAGGGTATATAGTGTATGTGCTACTTTATAATCGATTATGTGAATCCTAGAGTCGTTAGTCGTTAATTATTTATAATTTTTTTTTAAAAAAAAAATGCCTGCAACCTATTTCCGATGCAGGAATTCGATATGAAGTTGTTTGACCTCAGTTTAGCCAGAGCCTGCCAAACGCTACCGGTATGGGCACGCACGGCTATATGGTGCACCAGGAGACGCGGTCAAGGATGAAGGATCTTCTTCCCTTGCTTGAAGAGAGTTATGCATTTTTGATCAATATTTTACGTATAGACAAAGCTCAGAAGGGGATGTAGCTCAGATGGTAGAGCGCTCGCTTAGCATGCGAGAGGTACGGGGATCGATACCCCGCATCTCCAA
>JAYDZE010211644.1:0-20704 GCA_034509125.1 Monilaria moniliformis
CGAATCTCAGCTGCAGTGTGTGATCTAAACCAGAAAAGCCAGTCCTTATCAGTTATCTTAACAGCTGCCATTCCACAGACAGCATCACCTAGGGCCCGAGCACCTGGAAAAGCAGCATCATACAAGCTGTCCGTACTCAAGCCTGTCGAGTCCCTGTGGTACTCATCAAGCCAGGAAACTATATCCCGGATTTGAAAGTCATCTGGCGTCAACCCCAGCCTATATTTCTTGTTCTTGTACAGCAGAGCAGCACCGTCACATTTGACAAGATCCATCACGTTGGGGCTCTGCGACACAATGCCTAATGGTGCATCACGCAACAACATATCACACAAGAGCGTCTGAGTTCGTAGAATGTTCTTCTCCATCATCTGGCTTTCGAGCTCCAACTCCTTGTTAACATGAATTGCGAAAACCTGAGTTAGAAACTCACAAGCATATCGGAGAGGGAAGGGGATGAATCTGGGACTCGTGTGATGGCAAACCACCAGTCCCCAAAGCCTTTTCCTCTTCTCCAGATGCGTAGAATCAGAGCCCTCTTCATCACCCTCGTTGACTACAATCGACATAACCAAAGACGCTATCGAATTCATGTTCTCCATGTATTGCAAATGGCAACTGTGAGGGGCTCTGAGCGTCGATCCACACAATGTCAGATCAAGGGGGAGGTTCGCATCTTGAACCACCTTCACATGATTTGCTCGACAATCACAGATCATCCGGACCTTGTTCTTCATGAATAAAAACCGAGCAGCTTGAGGTATATCCGTAGCAGGATAATGTAAGCCCACATAAGGCTCGAGGCCTGGCTTCCTGATCTCCGTAAACACCTCTCCATGATCATCTTCATGAAACTTATAGATCATCACCCTATCATAACCAGTGAGCTCGAAGACTTCTTGCGCCATGGTATCACAGAGTCGTTCTGTGCTCCCACTAGGCAAAGACTGCAAGCGTGTAATAGCTTTGGCCGCCAGCTTATACGACTGCAATGCCCCCGCAGCAGTCATAGGGACTTCATGAGGCTTCACAGGCTCAAAATCAATGATTAAGCTACCTGTGACTCTATGGATTATAGCATAGAACGGCTTCCCAGAAGTCTTGCAGTGAACCAAAATCGGGTTTAAAAGTGAAACCTCACCAAAACCTAAAGCCTTCTGCAATGCTGCAGCGCTCGGAGCAGTAAAAACAGTCCTGATATCAGATCCAATGCCAAGAACAGGGTGGTCGCCTACGCTTGGAACAGCATGACTCACCATTGTGAGCATTTCAGGAGCATTTTCACTATAGGCAATCACTCGGAATGTTTTTTCATCAAGGGCCAACAGACACCCAAATGGCTGTATCTGCTTCCCCTTCTGTATCTGATGAAGGTAGGCCGTCGTAACCTTATCAGACCTGGGCCTCTCCTCCACGTTTGTAACACGCACAGAGCTCGAATAATCAAATGAACTGCCTGATTCTTCAAAGTTCGCATGGAGCTTTGCATCTACGGACGTCTGCGCAATTACCCGAGCACTATGCTTCGACTGGCCACGTTGTGAAGACATATTTATCTGATAGCAAAAGGAAACAACAAATTGTAAAAACAACAAGAGAAACTGGGTCATGAAAGCTATTTCTTTGTCCTGTTATTTCCAGCAAACCCTCACTTCAGATTGGAACTTCAACGATGTATATAACTCATTCATTAGTACAGATAACAGTGCCTTTTCCTAGTAACTCCAAGCATTGATGATCGAGAGTCATTAAAAATATTATACCAAATTCAACGAGAAATACAAAGATGAGATAAACTTTCGCAATACTATATATATGGATTTGGAACTAGAAATTATACTAAATGGCTACAATAAACAAAACATCACAAAATGATTCAGATTTTGAACGAATAGCAATCGATTCATTGCAGAAATACGCAAATTAACTTATCCAATTTCAAGTTAGTATATATATATATCTATCTCAAGTTGGTGATGATCCAAACAAATTTTGCAACACGAGTGATTTCAGAATCACTCAATCAATCAACCTGCATGCTGAACATAAAAACAAACCAACCTTCTAATTGAGGAAGCAAACAACTTGAGATCCTGAAAAACCCTTCGAAACTTCAGCAGCAATTAGTCTCAATTTTTATCTCCAAGACGACGAAAAGTAGAAGAGAATCTAGAAACACTGACCTGTTTATCCCAACCAGTAGCTAGATTCCGAGCAACGACGAAAACTCGAGAATCAAGATGTAATTTCAAATTAGCGAAGGGCGCAACTACTCGAACAGCTCAAAAATCGAATTCCCCTATGCTTTTAGCGCAATCAATTCAAATTCCAGCATGGGGTAAAATCTCAGCTCCAGTATCTAGATTCTAGCTCATCCTCGTCTCCCAAAGTATTGATCACTTCACCGCCATTCTTTGGTGCCTCCAAAGCCAAAAAATAGGGGCCACCACCACCCCCTACCTACCAACCCCCTCAATTCATGCCCCATTGCGCAGAATCAGAGAGCCCACCGCTTCTAATAAACAAATACTATATATTTGCGTATATTATATTCATGATGCGGGAATTTGCATTTACCAAAGTTGAAGCGGGTAGCAAAGACCAACTCTTCCCAGTCCGCGCCAGTACCCATACCACGTGAATTCGTATGACTGTACAGCCAAATCACCCATTTCTATATATATATATGCCTATATACAATTTTATATATAGCTGTGTGCATCGATGAGCGAGAAAGGGCAGTTATATTTCCCGAAATAACAATTGACAGTTGGGCCGCACCTGAAAATCAGTGAACTCAATTCCTTGGGTTATTTAATTTGGTTAAGAGAGAAAATCAGAGAGAGAATTTTATTTGGTACGTGCATTGGGGTGTTAAGTCGGCGTATGAAGTCATGCTCTTAAATAATTACTTGATAGTTATTCTTCTACATTAGGTATTCGAAGAGGTAGATAATGCTCCTTTATGTATTCATGATAAAAAAAAAAAATATATAGTTGATGGAAATTAATGTTCAACTTTTGATTGATGATATATGGATTGCACATGAGTTCGTTAGTTGGGAAACCACCCAAAAAAGGAAATTGTAGACATTATAACGGTTTACTCGTTAAAAAAAATTGTTAACAATTGTCGTAATTAAATTCAATTTGAATTTGTTAATTACTGATTACAATATCTCAATTTATAATAAATTTTATTAATATATAATTATAATTATCAACTTTCAATTAAAATTTAATAATTGAATTTATCAAAACACAATTTTAATCAATTAAAGTAACAATAATATAATAAAACCACTACAAAAAATAGAATTTACCAACGAATTATGTGACGGAAAAAATTCATAATTAATTACCGACTGACTACCGACGACGATCATCTCCGAAGGACAATGGCACGAAATCCATTGGCTAAATCATTGTCGAAAGTACCGCCAAAAAATGACATCGGTAAAGTTACTGATAGAATATGTTGTCGGTAAATGTAATTTAAATTTAATATAGATGCATTTAAAATTTAAAAAATCAACATT
Source organism: Monilaria moniliformis (assembly GCA_034509125.1). NCBI lineage: Eukaryota > Viridiplantae > Streptophyta > Magnoliopsida > Caryophyllales > Aizoaceae > Monilaria > Monilaria moniliformis. Next base: position 3,540 of record JAYDZE010211644.1, read on the forward strand.
ATCGACGGCCAGTCTTCCTCAGTGTTACCGACGGACACTTTCGGTTGGTAATCCTCACGTGAAATGTTATTTTAAATTAATATTAATTTATTTCAATTATAAAATTTACCGACAGAACATAGTTCTTCGGTAATCCGTCAGTAAATTTGCGAAATTGGGTTTCAGTTTCCCCTTTGCTCTTTCTTCACCATTTCTCATCCCGAACCCTAATTTTGCCCCTCCCCCGCCGCCTCATCACCTCGTGCCGCCGTCCACCTCGAGTCTACCGTTATTCGCTACCTTCTCTCTCTGCCTTCAGCCCGCCGCCTCGCTGGTCGCCTTTAGCTCGTCACCGTCCGCCGCCCGCTCACCTGTGGCACCTCCAGCCTGTTCTCTGCCACCTCTCACCTCTGACAGTCGCTCGTTGTCACAGTCGCCCGATCTACGCCTAGCCTTGCTTCTGTCGCCCCCCACTTTGCCGTCATCCTCCGCCTCGCCTCGCCTCGTCTCTAACGCTGCCACACCTAGCTGCTCCTACCCGTCCCGTTGCCCCAGGCCGCCAAGTTTCCTACTGGTAAGTTTCATTTTTAATCCGACTGGTAGCCATGGTAATTAATTATTAATGCTTATGGTTGTTAGATGGTGGATAGTCATTGGGGTGGCCTTGCCCGTTCCACCAAACTGATGTGATGTGGTGATTGCCATTGATATGCTTCTATTTCTTGTGTGATGCATAGAAAGTATATATATGCTAAGTTATGTGTTAAGTTATCTGTTTGAATACTAATTTAGGAGTTATTATATTGTACCTACCTAAACGACTAGGAATAATGACGATGTATGGATTATTGATTAGGTTTCCCCCCATCGAGTGAAAATCATCAGTGGATGTATAGGCGATTCATTTCCAATGGTGATTTTAATCCTGAATTTTTTCAACGGCCTTAGCAATTTCATTAGATTTGCAAGTAGTAAACCAGCATATATGGACATAGACAAACTTAGGTCTTCATGTAGAAAGTGTGATAATAAGAGACAACTAATATTATTGTAGTTTGGTAAAGTGATGTACATATGTAAAATATAAAAGATGTTTATAATATAAATCAAACTGTATCAAGTATTTACTTAAATTGGAGTTGTGATACATTCAAGCAATGCAAGAATACATGCAATGGAAAACAACAATTTGTACAAGTTCTTCTTTACCATACGTTCAAACAAAAGTGACAACTGTTTTTAAAAAAAGTAACAGTTGTTATAAATAAAATCAACAGTTAGATATAATAATCAACATTCATGCCAAAAGTAATAGTTCTTATGCATAAAAATAACAGTTATTATGAACAAAGTGACAGTTCTTATGATCATGCATCATGAGGAAGGCCGCACGCGAATATTTATCGCAATGAAATTATATTTTAACGGTATGAAAATTTATAGAAATAAACTCATTGATTTCAAGATAGAATGAAACATGCTTCTAATTATAGCATTGTGGATGAGTCAATGTTGGAGGTTTAGATATGAAGTCCAAAGTTTGGAGTGAATAATGAAGTTTTAGAAAACCTTAAATTGAAAAAGCTATTCCCTCAAAAAAAATATTGAAAGAGCTTATTGTATCTGAGGGATAGTCCCAAAAAACTAACATGTAGTTCCCTAATAATAATAATAATAATAATAATAACACAACTAACGTGTAGCATAAGAGATTTAAGACTTTTTTCAGTAAAAAATAAAAGACCGTGCAACTTAAAAGTTATTAATATATAGGTCTCACTCGGTTTGTTAGTTCCGTACAATTAAGTACTAGTATATTGTAATTAGTTTCACAATTAGCATATCTTCCCTACCCGTGATTAGCGCAAGAATCGAGAATACCCGTGGAATGAATCAAGTTTCGGCTTGGAAATGTATCATGTCTTAAACCTTCGATACTTTATCTACCTTGGAGTTTGAACCCAGATAGGGATCCAAATTTCCCTAGCTACCCTTGGTCGTCTAACTCATTACCACATTTTTTTCTGAAACCCTTGCAGACTTTCTATTGGACGGCAAAGAAATCGTCTGTACAATGACATATTCTCAATTAGTGTAGCTGCGAAGTTGCGGTACATTCACCATCCTTTTCGGACTCGCTCGTCAATTGGCCGAGTACACCTAGGTTCGTAACCAAAATGAGGACGAATTGCTTCATTTATGTGTGTGTAATATCTTAGGTATTCGTTAGTTTTTCCATTCGAAAACCACACCGTGCGAATGAGCGTGTGAAATTATGGCTAATTGCTAGTTGCAGTTAATTGTATTTTCATTGTTATTGAGGGAAATGTCTCGTCGAATTATTGACTGGTTGATAAACTCGTAGAGTTATATATTCTCAGGTATTGTTTGTAGCAAGTTTCATCATGTTTGTCTCTTAGTTTATTGGTTTTACAAACAATTACCCGTAATTTGTTTGGATTAACGAGTTTGTCAAGATTGTGCAGCTAAGATAGGAAAACGGGGCTAAGGACGCAATTTTGGGCGAAATGGGGAACCAGAGAGAAACACCCGACTGGGTGCCAACAAGATCCAACAACGACCCGACCGGGTGAAAGAAAGGACACTTTCGTAGTGGCCAATAACTTTCACCCGACCGGGTGGAAGCACACGCAAAGAAGCACCTGGGCGGGTCACACTCGGTAGGAACCAAAGGATCTGACCCGGCCGGGTCATTGGCCTGCAGAGTGACACCCGGCCGTGTCTGGAGACGGTAGATATTCCAGAGACTTTCACCCGACTAGGTGAGTTTAGCACCATAATTCACCCGGCCGGGTGACACGCGCAGAAAAGCCCAATCGCGAACAGATCGAGCCATAAACTTATGTTTCGGCCCAGAAGTATAAACACCTCTTGCTGGACGTTTTTGAAGGGGGGATTCATTCAGATACTGGAGGCTACAGAACACTACAAACGAGAGGAAAGAGAGAAAACAACCCTAGGAAGAAGGTATTCAAGCAAGAACACCAATCGATTTGATAGCCATGAACACCATGATTTCAAGTTCAATTTCTGTATTTTATTCTAGGATGCTAGGCTAAGTTTCTCAAGTTATTCCTAGTATGTAGTAGGATGATCATAGACTTAATTTGATTTGGATCTTTCATCCTACGTTTAAATTTATGGTATTATTTCATTGGATTGATTTTGCTTAGACTATTTCTTGGTGCATCATTGAGTAGTTTAATTTTGCCTATTATCTAATGTCTCTTTAACTTGGAAAATATGAGCTATTGAATAATTCGAAAATCTTAGAAGTATTATTGTTCAGATACATGTTCGAATGTGGGTTTTTATGTGTTGATTTTGCTTAATAGTTAATCTAGGTTTTCTGTGCTTCCACGAGAATTTAGGTTAATGAATAGGGATTATGAAACGTGTTCAGCTTATTGTAATCCTATAATTCTTTTGACATGTTCAGTGTTAATCGAGTGAAAAACAAAAGCACAATCCTCTTTACCATGAAATTGGACTAGGACGTTGATTCAAGTTGAGTTTGTTTGTTGATCATCCGAAACATATTAGGGATAACTTTATCATCTTATTAAGCAACAGTTTTAATTCTCATTTTATTTCATTTTCCTGAAATTTTAGTCTTAGTAAGTTCTTCATTATAATTATTTACTTTTGCTTTTGGTTAAGCAATCAATTAATCTCCTTGTGGGTTCGACCCTTAAATACTACATTTGATACTGTTCTCTTGAACTTAGAAGAAATTTTAGGATAATTTTAATACTTGTGTGTGATCAATTGGAACCTAAATTTATACTCTAAGTTACGCATCACTGGTTCCAACAAGCTCAGACCCGATAAGGAAAAAATTGATGTGTTTAAGTTTGGTGGTTTTCAACAATGATTTTTTGGTTCGAACGTAGCCCCATCTTCTATAATTGCATAGATAATTTGCAGGTCAACTCATAGGCGTTTATTTTGTTTTTCTATGCAAATGTTCTTGCCCAAATCTTGTTATTTCAAATAGCAATTACAGTTGTGAATTGTTTGGTAGGCACGTAGCTTCTTTTTGTGCATTGTTATTGTATCTTATTGTGTGGTAGATTATTTCTTTTTGCCATTGTTGACAGAGCTTGTTGTTTTAAGGCTAAAATTGTTGTTTTTATCATACAAATGTACTGATCCAGTCCAAGCAGGAAGTAGTTGTTTTGTGATGAAGCTTTTGTCCAAATGCTAGTTTCTACATTAGTATCTCAGTGAACCATATATATACTGAATTACAGAGCATGGAGTGCATTGACGCTAGGTTCGCATCGGATAATTTGGTGTTGGAGGGGATACTTGATGAATGTCTCGTCCACACCATTTTCTTCATGTGCATAACTGTGGTGTTGTCTCGACGTTGAAAGAAAAGAAAACAAGGTGCATTAAGTCAGTCTTATAATTTGCTTGATAGAATGCCACATCAAGTACACCATATGAATAGATTGATAGGCGTAACATACATGGACTGCGTGCTGAACCTACGCATGGATCGGATCACATTTGAGAGGTTGTGCGTGTTGCTGCGGCAGTTGGGAACTTGGTTGATGGAAAATATGTTACAGTCGAAGAGCAAGTTGTTATGTTCCTTGGGATTCTAGCACACCACAAAAAAATAGGATTGTGAGGTTCGAATAATGGCGTTTAGGGCAAAAGGTTTCCCATTATGTGCATTTAGTGTTGAAGGCAATTCTCAAACTCCACGCACTATTTTTGGTGCGTCCTGATCCCGTGCCAGATGGCAGTACAGACCGTCGGTGAAAGTGGTTTAAGGTACTATTTGAAACCTCCTATTGGGTTAACTGTCGTGCAATTGTAGTCCTCAATCCCTCATTAAACAAGTAAATACAATTTAGAAGGGACATATATTAATGTAAATGTGAACAACGAGGATAAGGCGCACTATAGGACCAGAAAGGGACAAATCGCGACAAATACCCTCGTAGCCCGGAAATTGCATTTTGTATATGTCTTGCCGGGTTGGAAGGGTCAGCCGGTGACGCTAGGATTCTACGAGATGCAGAGAGCCGGGAAAACGGATTAAAAATACCAAGAGGTGACGTGATGATTCGTTTACTAGTATTGGAAATGAAATGTCGCATTAAACACAATTAGGTTCTGTTTGTTGAAACTTATTGTTGCTTGTTTACATCATAGGAAATTACTATCTGTGCGACAACGGGTATGCAAACACTAATGGTCTTCTTACCCCGTACAAGACTGTGGGATACCATCTGAAAGAGTGGGGCCCCGATACACAGAGGCCCCAAAAGCCCCAAGAGATGTTCAACATGCGCTACACTAAAGCACGAAATGTAGTTGAGCCCGCCTTCAGGGTTATGAAAACGTGTTGGGGCATTTTGCGCACGGCTAGTTACTACCCCGTAAAAAATCAAAACCACCTTATAATGGCATGTTTTCTATTACATTACTTCATTAGAGATGAGATGAATGTCGGCCCCATTGAACAATAATTGGGTGGTGATCCAAGTCTCAGTCAGCACGACGAGGAACGTGATGATGATTGAGTGGGCTCGGAGGAGAGATGATTTAGCATAGGCGATGTGGTTGCATGTGTGTAATAAAAATCTCATTTTAGTTATTTATTTATGTCTCTGCGAGCATTTATATTTCCTTATTTCAACAACTATAATTGTTGACTGGCACAAATTTATTTTTTCTACTGAATATTGTCACAGGAACATGCGTATGGGTCGTGAATATGTGAATTGTGTCTCTCAGTGCTGGAAGAAGTCAGTGCCCATAGTAGTGATATACAGTGATAGTAAAGCCGCTATAGGAAGAGCACAAAGTAGCTTGTATAACAGTAAGTCTCGACATATCTGTTAGTGACACAATAACGTGAGGCAATTGATCACGAGTGGTGTTCTCTTATTTGACTACGTAAGGTCAATAATAACATGGCGGATACATTAACCAAATGGTTAGGTCGTAATGAATTGCTTAATTTGTTAGATATTTTAACGATTGGAGATCCAATGGACTTGGTTCAATGGAAAAACAAAGCTATATGAATCTAATTGTAATACTCAAAATATTATGATCTTTGCATATTTCTTAGAAACATCAAATGATGTAACCTACACGTGGTAGAGGTTAAGTTTTCGACTTTTAATGATTCTTGAAAACCTTTAGGAAGTGGAATATGACAGAATACTCGGGAAAGAATCACTTATATAAGTAAGAAGGCATGATCGCTTCAACGTGTGAATCGTGTGAAGCACTTATGAATACAAAGTGGTATTTCATGGTCAAATCGGACACAAACATAAGACTGATGAGTTTGTAAATAATATTACATCATAGTTGTTGTCTCATTTACATGGAGGAATGTTTCAAGGCATTACGTCCACTAGGCCACCGATATTCCCGATAGTATTGACTGTGGAAGGTTCAAAGCCTCAAGCTATTATTCCAAATGCAGTATTATTTCTCAAAAATTGGCTACACGTCTGCATGTTTGTATTTGCATTTTGCATGTGGGAGTTTGCTGGGAAAGTTGGTTTGAGCTTGCAAGAATCTAACCAAAGTGGAGGATTGTTGGAATCTTTGGCCTTTCAGCTGCCAATGCCTTTGGTTTTTCAGTTGCCGAGGGCTTCGGCCTTTTAGTTGTTGTTCAATTAATAGGTCTTGATGGCCATGGTTGTCCAAGCCCATCACTTACGCCTATATATAGGCGTGAGATTGACAGGTGAAAACACACAACACAATTCTCTCTCAAGCTCTTCTCCTCCTCACACATATATCACTTTGCATTTCGTTTAAGAATTTGTTTGTTAAGTTCTCGAAACTCTGCCAAGTTCGTCGTTGGCACTAACCAGTGTCTAGCGAGTTTGAGATACTTCTAGACGTTAGGAGGAATTCATCTAAAATTCGTCTTATTTTTTGGGACAGTACACCAATCCGAGAGCACCAGTTAGAGCATAATTTGTTTTGCAGAAAGAAAGTTCTTCCTCGACTCAACTTAATAATTATATGTTTATTTTTTTCGTTGTAATCCTCTGAGTTTGTACTGGATTCTTCTTTAGTTGTAATAGTTAGAATATCGCTTACACAATTTATTGTTTCCTATATTTCTAACACCACATTGGTTACTATCTCCAATATGTCATCATCATCAGCAACAATATTATGTGCTCCTTTTGTCCACATTTGTACACTTCTTTTAGTTTGGAACATTATAAATGTAACAATTCAAAAGTGATTCTAGGACATTATTAGTAGAATGAAGAGAGTATTAAATTTGATAAATAAAGAAGTTTGAAGGTAAATTGTATCATATATCTATCGTGCATTAGTTACATCAAATGAAAAATCTGCAGTCAGAGTAGAAATTCAACTTCACCTTTCCGAAAATCATTAAAGTAGACTAAGTTGTGCCAATTAAGAGGAAGGCAATTTAAACAAAATGTGATAATGTAGCACGTCACCACACACAGAGAGAAGTGATCAAATGCAAGCCAGAAGCATGATTTGATAAACTTGATTCTGTAGAAATTTTTTAAACTACCGTTGCATGATATGTGTAAGCCACATGCATGATATATACCGAACAGATTGGATTTAGATATGTAAGCGTATTTGTATTTACAGTATAAACAAAGAGCAGAACCACTAATGAGAGATCACGTACCTTGCTGCTCGCAAAACACTAGTGGGAAGACTGAGCCAAAAAACTGGATTCTACAGAAAATTCACTCCAACTTCAGTACAAATTCTTCGGATTCTCACATTTTGTCAGGCTCCTGGCGCAACACCTTCGTGCATGACATACTATGCACTGATGGAACTTCAGATTCATTTCAAACTTGAAGGGCGCCTGAATGGATAACTCCCTTGTCTTCTTGATATAGAGCCATAAAATAACTGGGAGATTTCAACTATTGGGAAAGATTAGATACTATAAATGAAAATTTCCATACCCAACAAAACCTATGCTTCAATGTTTAAACAATATGCCACAACTATATAGCATTCTGTGGCTGTAAGAAGAAACAACACTCCCATAACCCCCAAAAATATGTTCTATCGTATTGAGGAGGTAGATTTTTCCAAGCAGTGGCCTTCCTTTTTTTGACACCTTGTCACCGGGGAGAGACACCGACGAGAAACCATACGATGCCTTCATATCAGCATAAAAGCATGAGAATTGTAGTTATATGGCTCAGAGGGGTACAGAGAGGGGAAATATGATATTGACAAGAGACACTATTACTGTAAATCTAAATTAACCTGCTAGATTCATGACTATATAATCATTGTCAACTGAGATACCAACAGCAATACTCATGCTATTAGCCCCAAAGGCATAATCTGATACTGAGTAAAGGCAGCTGTTACCGGAAAACACACAAGAAACGAGCAGGGACCAGGGAGAACAGCAAACGAACAGGATGTAAACTGAATAAAATTTATATGACTGAACGATAGAAAATAAAGAACCAAACCAATCCTAAACTACCGACCTAAACTCTATTTTTTTCCAAGACACAGCTCTTCCATTGAGTAACTTTTTATAATTACTACTATCAGACTCAATTAAAGTACCATCACTCTATTTTTTTCCAAGACACATAGCTCAACTATTTATAATTACTACTAACAGATTCCAACTTGAATAAAACTCCTAATTTACTCAAGACTCCTAAACCAACACTAAATCTAAGAATAAAATCTATCTCTAAACAATTACTAATATACCAGACTCTATCAACAATTAGTAAATAATAAATAACTAAAGATAATGTTGGACAAGTGCAAGAACCGATCTGTATCATAATATGTGAGAAAACTGCCCCTGATAAATATTTGTTGTATAGTGGGTATAACAAGAATTCATGAGCTTTCCCTTCTTTTCATTTCCCCTTTTGCTTTCCAGGAAGGCTAAGATACAACAACAATGTAGAAAAATATGCAGAATTACACAAGGATATGTGTAAATTACTAAAGAGTATCCAACTTTGCCCAATGTTTACTTTTCATCATTTCAAATGGGTGGATAACCCCTTGATCGTTTTGGTTTTGAGTTGTTAAAAGCACAATATGTAGGGGATATGAGTTATTCATCTCTTTCTAAGAAAGTAATTTATTAATTTTCATATCCTACCTGTCTATAATACAATCTTATAGAAAGGAAAGATAAAGAGTGTTATGCTAACTAAGATTATGGGTGAAAGCATTTCACTTGAGAGTAAAAAACAAAATACAATAGATCCTCATTTTCAATAACAGTTCCCTTGGCAGTCAAAGCATTACATTTATGAATTTTGTCACACCAAAGAAAAGTCATACTACAGTCTTCTTTCATCTATATAAGCAAACCAAGCAATGTAACCGAGAGGAGAAAGTTTAAAGCAGCTGGCTAAACAAGATGACACAAGGAGATAACCATAAACATATTAGTCTAAGAGTAAAATAGCTAAAAGAACAAATGAAATTTGTGTTACTAATAATTCTTCTTGTTACAAGACTTGTAGCCCAACTTCACCTTCTTAACTATGAAATACACCGGTTGCATTCATCTGACAGTTGCAACAGCTTTGCTGTTTATCAATTTATAACAACTCCCTCAAGTACTGCAAACATGTAGATGAAGAAGAAAATTCACAGGGAATCAAGATACCAAGTTTGAATTTCTCATGCTACAGCTACCCCATCCAACATTATGCCTTTGAAAAACCATAAACCAATACGACATCAAAGGAAATATAAGCTGATTTACCAAAACGTCACAGTTCCAAACCTGAATGTTTGAGGGATGCTGGACTATGTGATCTCTTATGATAGTTAATGAAAAAGAAGATGGAACAAGATGATATGACTTAAAACATTACTCATTGGAAATTATTTGGATAAACCGAGAGAGAATAGCTCATGCATGCGAAGAAATTCTAGGGTATCAAGCTTCTATCAAGTCCGTATCGTGTGCACCTGACTTACAAACCAGTATCAGAATCTTCGAAATCTTTGGAAGTAGTCTTCCATAAGCTTGCTATGTTCATATGGAATAGCGAAATGCCTATACATGAACTATGAGCACCGCAAAATATGTAATACCATTCTTTAGTTTCAGTGGCCATTCACAAGCCGGAAAGAGGCAATGAAAACTCATAAAGAAAATGAGTGCGCACATCTTATGCACCATACATAATGCATAATTGGGCTGTTTACTTTTCTGTTTTTATGATTAATAAGATACATAATTGAGTATTTTTAGCTTAAATGATAGAATTATCAAAAGCCTTGGCATATCTGAATTCCAATCCATCTTACTAAATAATGGATTAGCCTATACTATTTTTAATTATCTAAACTAATACTCAAAAGTAAACGCCCCAACGAGTTTAAACATGCATCATTCAATCACAGAATAACGATAGAATCAATCCTTGGAACAATCCCTTCGAAATTTGATTAAAGAACTCAACATGATATACATCTTTCCTGCATCATTCCCGGTGTCTTTTGCTTCTTTCTCCTCAATTTAACTCAGCACGACCAAACCAAACAAAGATTCCAATACACACCATCTCATAAGCATCGAATCAAACCAAAGACATCACACCAATGTACACAACCGGTCAGAAATCTAATCATGTTTCATGATAATATTGAGTGAAGAAATACTTGATAACAAAAACAGGGTGTTTCTACCGGCAATGATCAAGACAATATCTCACACAGCTAAACAACCACAATTTGGGGTTTCCTAACTCAATCTTCTTCCACATATCATCCGCCATCCAAATGCGGTTTGCAGTCTTTCGAATAAAAATCATTTTTCTCAATAAGAGCTCTCAACTCATCAAAACTAAACTCCGAACTATTAGGATCACTTGTAGGCGACTCACCGGAAGAATCGAGAGTCTTCGGATGCCGCAGGCACAAGCAACACCATCCACCACCGCCGCTGTTGGCCATTCTGCCCGAACCCCGTGAATTCACACAAATGCCACTCTGCCACCGCTTCTGGTGAAGCAGTTTCTTACTCTTCCTCAGCCGAAAAAAGGGCGACCTTTTGCCCTTTCTCCCACACCCCTTGCACTTCCACTCCCTCTCCGCCGCCCCTTCTCTGTCCTCTTCATCGGCGCCGGCGCCGTCATCAACTTTCGGCCGATCTCTATCAGACATCAATCGACGACCGAACCAACGACGCTTGGGTGATCAAGAAAATCACGAGAATGACATGGCGCCAACATGTGGCGGCAGCATATGATTCTTGAAATCTGTGCGAGTGAAAGAATTTTTCCGATACGTAGGCCCTATTTAGTATTTAGCGTGTACTTATCAAGAATTTTTATCAGTGGAACTGTTATCATAAAAAATAATAACAAAAACAATGGAGAGAAGTGGGAAGCGTAGAGAGAAAGAGATAAAGGAGTTGTTCGTTTTTCACGGCGGAGTTGTCTGGCGTGGATTTGGATTACAGGTTCCGTCACAGATACTGCATTCAATTCAGTTTTATTCTAATTCCTACGCATTTTGGAAATACAAATTAATAAAGGGGATTCCTGTCATTTGGAGAGAATTGCACATCGCGGGATTCTGCCACGTGTGCCGACTGGGTAATAAATTATTTCATAAAAATATTAGTTTCCACCTTTGCAATCATCATTAAAAATCAGAGTTTGATTATGTTTGCGCTATCTGATATTTTATTTTTGTAATTAATTGGAATGGTTGATTATTTTTTAGCATTTGGATCATAATTATTTGGGAGACATCGCTTCTTTCCTTTTGAAAATTTGAAACGAATAAAGTTTGGTAGGTATTATGCCTGACCATCTTCTTTATTAATTAAATATCTTAATTATTGATTATTATTAGTCGGGATGTATAGTTTTTTTTTTTCTGAAAAGGAAAAATCCATTAACTATCAAGGCGAACAATATCCAACAATCATAACGGAAAATCGTTCCTCCAAACAACCTTAGAGGAAAGAGTTGAAGCGAATTGGTGAGGCAATGTGCCGCTTGATTTGCTGTACGATACATATGACGCACTCCAATTAAGATATTGTCTCTTGCCGCTTGTAGAATGTCTGTTATATCATCTAGTAAGAATTCGATGTCCTTGTCCTCATCTTCCATAGTCTTTGCTGCTAAGATGAAGTCTGTGTAGATCTCGATGGGCTTAACCTTTTGCTCCATACACAGGATAATTCCGTCGACAATGGCTAGGATTTCAGCGATCATCACGTTAGACCTTGGCTGTTTCCGTTCAGACATTGCGGTGACCAGAGCACCATTCCAGTCCCTAATGATTATCCCCACCCCGAACTTACATTCTTCCTTGTTGAAGAGAACATCCACATCAACCCGATATACTCCCCTATTTGGACGGCTCCATTTTCTATCTCCACACCTCACTCCAAATTTCTGCATACCCGCATAGAGCTTCCTCGCGCTTAATAGAGCTTCCTCGCGCTTAGATGCGCTTCCCTCATGGCCTCGCATTCTGCTTCAGTGGGTTCAAGCTCGTTTGAAGCGCCATCATGTGTTAGCCTACAGACAAACCGCCATATCTGCCACACCATGAGACACCAGATTTCGTATTTTGTCTCACCATGTTGCTTGCGAATTGCGGTCGCAATGTCCCCGGCCCCCCACTACATCACCCTTCCTTGTTATCTCCCTGAATCTACTCTTCTTCCAAATTTTACGAACTCTTGGGCAGGCAAAAAGCATGTGTGAGGTCGAACCCCATCTTTCCTTACACACATGACGGATGTCGTCCGATGGAACGTGATGGGTTTTAAGATTTCCCGAGGCTGGAATAAAATCCTTAAAAACCCTCCATATAAACATTTTAACCTTTAGAAAAAACGAGGTATGCCAGACATGTCGGTTCCACCATTTCTGCTCGTCTTTGCTTGTATGTGCATGAGCTTCGAGCGTGCTTTCGTGAAGGAGATAAGCCGACTTAACTGTGAAAGCTCCATGTTGTTCGAGAGCCCACCATCGTTCGTCTCTAGTCAATTTCTCACCTATCGGGGTTTGCAGGATGGCGCTGACTTCGAAATGGAGGAACCTCTCTTCTAGCTTCCTGACGTTCCAATGTCCATCAGTTGTAATTAGCTCCTTAACTATCTCATTTTTGCTTTGTGTATCACCTATTCCTTTGACCCGGCCTTCCTTTATCCCAGTCATCCATCGATCATTAGTTATGTTTATAGTCCTACCATCGCCCACCCTCCAACGGAGCCCTTTATCTACCAACTCGCGACTCCCTATTATCGAACGCCAAATATACAAACATCGAGGGTGTGCTTTGGCTTGGAGAAAGTCTGTATCCACGCAATACCGAGCCTTGAAGATTCTTGAAACCAGGGTATGAGGGTATGTTATCATCCGCCATAGCTGTTTTGCCAAGAGGGCCTGGTTGAAACTCTTTAGGTCTCTGAAGCCAACCCCTCCTTGAGCCTTTGGTTTACAAAGCATCTTCCACCTCGTCCAATGCATTCGCCGTTTCTCCTCCTTGTCGCTCCACCTGAACTCGGCACACATTTTATGTATGTCGTCACAGATCCCGTCTGGAATTTTGTAACATTGCATGATATAGGTAGGGATCGCCTGCAAGACAGCTTTTATCATAATCTATTTCCCTCCCGCTGAGAACTCATTTTGATTCCAGCTCATTATTTTCTTCTGAATACGTTCCTTAAGATAACTAAATTGAATGTGATTTTGTCGTCCAGAAAACATTGGCATTCCCAAGTAGCGAAAGTGCATAGTATGGACTCTTATATCCAGAATCTCTCTTATATCTCTTTCGGCCGCTCCTGGGGTATTGGGGCTAAAACACATAGTCGATTTGTCAGCGTTAATCAGCTGCCCCGATTCCTTTTCATATTGAAATAAAATCGCCTTGATTTCTGTCGCACCCTGTGCATTCGCTTTGAAGAAGATTATGCTATAGTGAGCAAAGAAGAGATGCGTGATGCTCTCCTTCTCGGGCGCTATAGGCACTCCTCGGATCCTTTTGTTCTGTTCAGCGTTATGAAGTAGAGATGATAGCCCTTGAGTGCAAATAACAAATAGGAAGGGCGAGATGGGATCGCCTTGCCTCAGCCCCGCGATGGGCGGATTTCGCTGTACACACATCGGTTGAAAATGAAGGAGATCTGTACTGTACTTACACACTGCATAATGAGGCTGCAAAAGCGTTCAGGGCACCCAGTTTTTGCATTACCGCATCCAAGAAAAGCCCATTCAACTCGGTCATATACTTTACTTATGTCAATTTTTGCCGCTGCATATCTGATCTTTCTTTTTTTTTCAGTTCTTCAGCCAGTGGTGGCATTCAAAACTAAGCAATATATTATCCGTGATCAAGCGTCCCTTGATGAAGGCACTTTGATTTTCGTCTATCACCCGTCCCATAACTTGTTTTAGGCGATTTGCTAGAACTTTAGCAACTATTTTGTACATTGCATTGCATAGACTTATTGGACGAAAATCTGCTACATTTTTTGGTCGGTGAGACTTTGGTATAAGACATAGTAATGTCTCATTCCACCTGCCAATATCCCTCCTCTCGTTCAAGACCTCTAGCACCTTCTTCGTAACGTCATCTCCAATGGCTGGCTAGAATTTTTGAAAAAAACTCGCATTCAAACCGTCTGAACCAGGTGACTTAGTTGAATGCATCTCAAACAAAGCAAGTTTCACCTCTTTATCCTCGAAGTCTCTACTCAGGAGCTCACTATCCTCATCTGAGATACGTTGGTTGATTGTTACTACCACCTTATCTATATCCTGTCTGTTCGGCCTGTTTGAGTAGAAAAGAGAGTTGAAATAATCTTTAATAGTTGCTGCTTTTTCCAGTTCCGATTTCCTTGCCGTCTTTGTTTCATCCTCCTGTTCGATTATTTCATTGTTTTTCCTCCGTTTCGAAGCTTGGATATGAAATAGTCTTTTGTTTCGATCTCCGTTTGCCAACCAGTTTAGTCTAGCTCTTTTCTTCCATCTCCACCGCCATTTCAATCTTCTTTGTAAGCTCATTCTAATTTTTATAAGCTCATTTCAACCAGTTTAGTCGGGATGTGTAGTTATTCAACGGACATTGACTTCTTTTTTATCATAATTCAATTGACTAATAACTTTAAAAATGATTATTGGTAATGTATCAATTTAATTTTACGATGTAACATGAGCCGTCAATATTAAAGTGTGTATACTTCACTTACAATAGTGTGTCAAAACTAAATATAACTCTAAATGCTACTGAAGTACCTAGCAATTAAAATTTCCTAACTAGCTAAACTAAAATGTGTAAACTTCACCTGCAAAACAAAAGAATATGAAAAATATTAATTAAAACATTATTGTCTTTAAAAAGAAACCACACAAAAGTTCATGATTATCTTAATTAGGTCAAGTTTTCTTGACCATGCCTGTTTATATGATATCATATATTGATATAAAATTAATTGTAGATTCGATACTCATCAATTATGAGTACCTGATGTCCGATTTCAACGGACTTCGTGTACAAATTTTTTGCCCAACACAAAGGCCCAAACAACCCTACCCATTGGCAGCCCCCACATTTACCCAATCCCTCTCTTGACTTTGTGCCTTAGTTTGGGTTGATGTTCTTCTCCTTCTTTTCTTGATTGATCTTTCATTATGAGATGATGGTGGTAAGGATTAATTGAGCCGCAACTTACATTTTGCGTGGGCAAGTCAGATTTACCATCATACACAAGTTAGTGTCATTTGTGGAGGAGCTATCGGTATAGTGGATAATTTTGGTCTACCGTGTTGTTATGCTAGTGATTGTTGTGTTGCAAGAGAATAGAAAGCTTTGCACCTGAGCCAAGATTGATAATCTCTACTCTTTCTCTCAATTATTTATTTTCATTGTTTAGCTATTCTCTATTGTTGTTGCTCTGTTGTTGTTTCGTGTGGGAGCTTTGTAGGAGCTCTTGTCTGTCAAGGAAAATGAGTCGATGCTCGGTTAGAGGTAAACTCGTTGTCGCAAAGACTACAGAGAGCTGCTGTAATATGACTCAATTTGTCGAGGTCAAATTCCAGTGTCAGAGGAAGGTGAATCGATGGCAAGGTAAACCTACACAGTGGTTTCAGCCTCATTAATTCATTAGTCAAACTATCGCAACCTCCACATCGTGGACCTCGTCGTCTTAAATCAGCGATTCAGTTCACCACAGGTATAACAATACCTTGATAACAGCCATCGCCTTCGTCGTTTTTAAATTCCCTGGTAGCTGCCGAGTGGCACATGTAAAAGTTTATATACTGAAAAACATGTTTTTAATTATTTTATATTGTAAAAATCTTATTTTCCATATTTATGATAATAAAGTAATTACGTCATACGAGCAACCCATTGTCTCTGCATACATTTTTTTCCTGACTTAAACCTTCAGGGCTATGTGATTCTTGAATAGATGAGGAATGTTATGAATGAAGTTGGCAAAAACGAGGAGGACAAGTAGAGGGCCGAAGATGGAGACTTTGGGCCGTGACGTTGAAGACATGGGCCGAGGTAAAGACCTCGACGACTTGGGCCAAACAACAGACGAAACCTAACCTCCAAGGGCCTCCAAACATTTTTGATAGGTTTCCTAGATAGCTTTGAATTTGTAATGTTTATCCTTATCCCTATAGATTTGAGATCGACGTCATCATGTTGAGATCTCATTTTTCATTGTTTCATTGTTTTGTAATTTAATTACGTAAAAGCGTCGAGTGTAATTACTAGCTTCGTTCTGGATTTTCTTTATCGGTTATTTCTCGAACCGTATTAAGAGACGCGAACCACATAAGGTAATCTTATATATTGCATTCGTTGTGCATTTTGAAAATGAAGAAGATAATTGATAAACCTTAAAGCTCACTCTCTTTGTCTTGCCATTCATGAATTCTTCTCTTCCGCACCTCACGTCGCTTGCGGCTATTCCTCTCATTTTCCTTATCATACATTCGTGTATTTGTAGGGATGTCAGTCCAGCCCGAACCCGATGGGCTGGCCCGATTAATCCGCTAATTTTATAGGGTTAGGGTTGGAAATTTATAACCCGATAAAGATTCCGGCCCGATTAGCCCGCACCCGATTAGTCCGAACCCGATTAGCCCATAACCCGGAACCCGCTGGGCTGGCCCGACTAG
>JAYDZE010211755.1:0-20699 GCA_034509125.1 Monilaria moniliformis
GCCACTAAAACCTTCCTAAAATATCGGTGGTTGCCATCATTAACTACCGCCCTCATTTCCCTCGCAGACGAAAGTACCCCTATAATGCTATACTCGCTTCTGTATAATGCTGTAACATATCACAAAATCCGGACCATACATTGGTATAATCCAATGGTCGAGATTTGGTATTAGTTAAACCCTATAGGGCTGTTTTTAGTATAACACAACCATATATATATATATATATATATATAGTCAAAAGAATATAAATTCCAATCGTCCAATCTTTTGGAAAGCTTCAAATTACTCGAACAAAACTTCAACGCCATAAATAAGTTATCAAATTATTGTTCCAATTTTGGTTTCATGATGATTTTATAACCCAAACTCAGAAATATTACATAAATATAGTTTGTAGTTATCTCTATTGTTCACTTAATAGTACGAGCTATAATTTTGAGCAACTTAAAAGAGTTTTTATTGATATTTTAGCATTTATAAAAAATAATACATGTTATTTGTAAGTATATAATTCGTTTTGATGTGTGTCTCTTGAAAACACATTATCTTAAGTTAGCTGAATATTTTGACTTATTGAGTGAATAATACAGATAAAATAAAAGCTCCTTATAATATTTTGAATTTAGGCTAAAAAAGCACTATGTGATTAAAATTCATACTGTAATTCGTCATTATCTTATACTTCCTAGAGTAAGAAAATGTTGTTTATTTATGTCTTTTTATATATTTAGGGAGTGTAGTGGCGTTCCATTTAAGACAGTTTGTCAAAGGAAGGAAATAAGACAACGGAAATGAGGTGGAGTTTGCGTCAAAGACAAATTAGGTAAGACTGAGTATGGAAATCTGTGCAAGTGTGAATAGAGGTGATGGGGAGTCAACCAAAGCCTAATTATTGTACTTATTTAATTTTTTAATGGTTACCAATGTGTGAAGGCACTTGTTGGTCGGTTTTTTTCGGTCTGGTGTCACACACCCACACGACACTACTCCACTAGATCTACACTTTTTTGTATTACTATTCAAATAAATAGTCGGTTTTCAAATAATAATTTTGGAAAATTGAAAAACAAATGGAGCTTCCACTAGTGTAGTGTTTGATTTGCCCTCATATGAAGGGTGTTGTCCCTACTATAGGCCCATCTTTTTGTTGTGCCTCATACTCTTTGAAATAACCAATCAATTTAAATATATTTCAATAGGTATTTATATATATATATATAATTTAAATCAATAGAACTATCTAGAATTTAAAGTTTTGAGATATTTTGGGAGAGTGAAAGTGTGTATCAACAACTGTTATTGAAAATAAAAGGGACCATTACAAATTCGAAAATATACTTAACCATAACACTGAACTTAAATCATAATAATATTGACGGTGAATCATCATAACGTTGAATGTATATCATTATAACGCAAATTGCAGAAAATATTAAATTGAAAAATATCTCACGTTTGAGCATCATAATCACTTTCCACAAAATCCATAACTTACTATAATCAATTAATTGATGAATTATCTAAATGTCCTAAAGGCTAATAATAATTATATTAATACTGCCACGTGGCACAATGACAAGCCGTTAATATAAGGGAGCATCATATGAAAATCATTCTTATTTTATTCAGTTAAAAATTAATTTAGTTCATAGATCTTAATTATGGATGACTACAGGATTGATTTTCAAATAAAAAAAATTGTTTTCTTACGCATACCATAATACTCTTCTGTTTTATAATTTTTCTTATGTATAAAATAATTTTTTATAATAATGCTTTTATATATTACAATTTCTTGTTATATGATTTGCCATGAATATAAATACTTTCAACTTTATCCTTTTTCACCCAGAAAAGTATAGAGAAAAAGAGCTTTTTGAAAAGGACAGAGAGGAATCGGTAGTCAACACGACACAAGTACTGAAAGTTAGAAGACTTTTAAATCAACATTTTCCTCTGTGATGCCCTCTTAAAAAAACATTTTACTGTTTTAGCTTCATGTATTTATTTGTTCCATTAAAAACAATTCTATTTCCATATAATAATTTATAGTGGTCTGAATCATTTGTCCCACTATTTTTATATCTCACTATTAAATTTATTTTTTAATAATATTTGTTATGAAATAAAAGACATTATAATATAATGAATCCTAATTAACATTTATTACTTAATATTGGAGTTTAAAAATGTGACTAGCTTAATTTGGTTTTTCCAATTGTTGTTTGATTCAACTTGCCATATCATAGAAGTGATTTCCGGCGTCGAAAAACACAGTTGGCAATCAAACATGACACGCGTCCTCCAACCAACAAAAATAGTATAATGCATCATGCATGAACTATACACTAGTCTTGATACAAAATGGCAATAGAACTAATCTATCTTTCTTTCATTCACTATACAAGACATTCACCTCAATTTTCTCAAAGGCAAAGCTCCACCAAAGAGCTTCTCCACCTCAGTTGCTTCCATTTTCAGATCATTCAACAGATCCATCTCTTCCTTATTGAGCTCTTTGAGGAAGTAATCTCTGTCTTTGATCAGCTCTTGGAACCCTTCCGCCAGCCTCTGGAACAACGTCATCTCCGTATTCTTCGCCCTCTCGACTTCCTGCTCGACCTCCTGCTCGATCTCCTCAACCTCCCTCACGATGATCCCCTCGCCCTCCTCCACCGTCCTCTCCAGCCGCTCCACCAGGGGTGGCTCGGGCCCACACGTGTTGTCTGTCTTGATGAACTGACTCAGGTCGCGGCCAACGCTCTTGGCGGCCGTCTCTAGACGGGGCACAATGCTCTCGGGAAGAACTGCGCTTCGGGTGTAGATCACTGCGCCGCCGTAGCCGTCCCACGCGTCGTTCCGGCCACGGTAGTAGACGAATATGTAGTCGTCGGGTTGGTTCTCCACCTGGGCTGAGAGAATGTACCTGCTCAAAACATTCAGAATCACCAATTTTGTATATTTTGTATATATTTTTTTTTATAATTGCAACATTAAATTTAAAAACCACTTGAACGATATGCACACCAAAATCACAATTTTGATGGCCAAATGAGAGAGCAATATCAAGTAGGTATCAAAATGCTTGCGCCGATCAGGTTATTACGGTCTTTTGGGGCAATACAGTTGCACAAGCCTATCCAAATACAGACGTGGGCTAGCCTTGGCCGGGCCAACCCAACTTCCCAAGCCCATTGAGCCAACCATTTTACTGACAGGTAGATTTCTCTCGAGTCTACAAATATGTAGCCAAGCCAGCCCATTTTTCAAGCCGGGCCAAATTTGACAGCTCCAGTCATAAGTGAGACTTATAAGCAATCATCAGCTTGATTCGTCCGAAGTTTACTATCAACTTAGACTTAGTAATTTAACAATGCTTCGAACTATAGAGGCGTGTTGCCCCGTAAAACCACCCTTTGCTGGAAACACGGTCAAGAAGTGCACAAATTCGAGCAATGAGCAAATAAGGCAAGACTGCAGAAGTTACCAGTCGTCTTGGTAGTGAAGATACTCGTTGTCGTGGTTGTATAATATCCCCGGGTATTTAGGATCTTGGACGAAGTTCTGGACTGCTGTTCGAGTGAAGAAGCCAGTGTCTGGAGTCTTGATCCGCCATGTCAAGTTCGCGACAAGCTTGCTGCCCTCAGTGTGAAACTCGTGCAGCTGGCAATCAAAAGTGTCGAACGTAGGATTCAAACCACTGCTTATGAACCACTTCCCGTTGAAATCGCTAATGTTGAAGTTCTGCACAAGAAGGGCCGGATCTGGCGCGGGAAACTCGCCTAGATCAGATTTGCGAGGCACACACTTCTTTCGTGAGACTGCACAGTCATTGAACTCGTCCACAACGCTGTTTGCAAACAAATCTCCGCACTTTATCTGCGATACACAGAGATCAGAAAATACTAGTAAGAGCCGAGCAAAAGCTTAAGACATCGTATATATATGGCAAGTGTTGGAAGTTACCTGGCATTCAGTCTCGTCGGGCCTGTTGTTGCAGGTGTTGAGACACGCGACATTAGCAGAGCATGATGGATTAGCGATGCACTTTGCAAGCTCTATCCTGTAGCCAACATCATTGCTCGTGAACAATAATTATAAGACAGGCAAATGGCATAGTCGTATAATGTTGTACTAATGTCACTACTTTCTACTCGTATTTCTGGTAAAACGAAGGCGAAAACTCAACATCTCGTTACCTACACTCCTTCAGTAAGCAAGTACAAGTTTTCAACGCATCCACAGCCTCGGCCGAGGGACTCATCATCAGTGCTAACGCCACTATGACCGCTGCTCCCTCAATGTAGCTCCGTTTCTTCCAAAAATCAAGACTCGCAACCTCCGGCAAACATAGTTTCTTCTTCACCTACGTGAACAGAAATCTGTCATAACAGAAAGCAATAAAAAGAACTCTTTGTGAACGCATCAAGAAGTGGACTCATCACCTCAGCTATAACCGATATAATCCCACCACGGCTTGGAGGAGTTTTCCCCGTTTCTAGTGGTGACTGTCTCGACCCCAACCCTTCACGAAACTGATGAGTTTTTAACAACTTCAGGTACGGGAGGTTCCATTTACCCGAACCTACTCTTACCATTAGATTGCCGTTGAGATAAGCTCTACTGCAGCCGTATCTTTCACAACTAGCTAGCTTCGATTTATCCTGCCATAATTTGCTTTGGCCATTGGAAAGCACTCCTGAGTATAGCGGAAAAGCCATGGTTCACGCCGATGACAGCCGAACGCTACCTGAGTTAGAGCAATCGCGTTAGATATGCTTCTATCGAGTCGACCAATAGCTCCAAGCACGAATGTGTTACCAATTTTCTCATTAAAAGTCTATGTATGCATCGGCATTGTTTGTGAAATAGTGCAGCAATACAAATCATGATTGCTTTTCATGTTTGATATATTTTTAGATTGAATGGTGATTCTCTCATGAACTATTTTAGGCCAATCTTCTACTCTCTCGAGCATATATCCACTCACAACGACAATTAAATATGAAGATAACCTAGATATTATTCCAAATAGAGAAGATACAAAAGCATAAACACAAATCAAGAGCCCCTACCAATTAGAAAGCTAACTCTAGAATCCTCAATAGCACTTTTTGCCATTTTCGTCCGTCCCCAAAAACACACTTTCTATTTTTGGACACAACACTACGAATAATGTGGCTCCTTCTCCAGTCAACATACTCAACTAAACTCATTCCAAATAAAAAAAGTGTGCACAATTTTGTGGGATGAAAGGAGTATTAATTATATTTTCATATTTCATAGATCCCCCCCCCCCCCAACCCCACCCATGACCCACCAAGCAGAAGCTAACTGATATTCCTGGAAAAAACCATGAATCTTTCCGCCTTAATTCATTGACATCTTCAATGAAGCTTTGATGTTTCATGACTATAACAGCTAATAAAGTTTATCTTTCAAGATAACGGCTGCGGGTATCTCAAAATAAAAAGATTCTTTTATATAATATGCTAATTTTAGATTAAGCACTTGAGTTCAAGCAGCATAATGTTTACAGAAAACTTGCTATATTGAGACATCAATTCTTGAAATATATATACACTACAAAAGTAAAAACACAAAACTTCCACAAATCACTTGGGACCGTCAAAGATAACATTTTTTTCAGCAAGAATCATTTTTTTAATCAAATTAAATACCAGCATTGCACAATCTTTCACAGCCGCTCAAACTAAAATAAGCTCTCATACAGCATAATCACACCTAACAAAGTAACAAGCATATACACTGGTAAATATGAGAAATGCCAAAACTCACAAACAGTGCAAACAAAGACAAAATTAAATGTAGAAACAAAGAGCAGAGAGAGGCCTCAAACAAAAATGGCCGTTTTTGTGCATTGTGCATATAGATTATAGACAAGGTGAAAGAGAGAGAAGGATTAGAAATTTGGAGGGCATAAGAGGTGACGTGTGGAGTTGAAAGCATGGGTGGTTGGATAAGGGGTCTTGTGATTATGAGCCCTGCAACGTTGGTAGGTGGGGCTTAATGGAAACTTCTACGATTTTCACACTTTTTTGCACCATTAAATTCAAAACTACCAATCATCATATTAAATTATATCATTCCCTTTTATTCTTTTCCTGCCGATTAGATATCCGGATTGAATACGTAAAAAATAATTTGCAGGAGCTTAAATCCAAATTTATTGGTGACGAAGAGGACTAAAATACCGAAAAAAATTCTCAAAAATATAAAATAGGCAATTATTTGTAAATACATTAATATACCAAATTTTTGTTTTTAACTAATCCTATTCTTTGGTCAAAAAATATATAATTTTTTTTTTTACTTTTTGGAAGTTGGCATGAGTCCAAATTCCATTGGGTAATAACTTGTTCTTGAAATTCCAATATTAAATCCAAATATACTTGGTAGGATATGGGCCTTCGGCCCAATACAAGACCAGCCCTAAGTTCGGCCCTAAATCCCATCTCATCACAGCCCAAAGGAATACCGAACTCATACTTGCAGCTCGGCAAGGAACCATATCGCAGATCGGCCCAGACAAGGCAGATCACTACAGATCGACACTAAGCTCACCTCGGCGGTACTTCTAGATCGGCATCAAGACCGCCTCGACAGTACTTCAGTCCAGACTAAGGGTAGAAGCTCGGCCGCAATAACCCACTACTCGACCCACTACTCGGACAACTGCCCACGTCCTGGACGGCCGCCCACGCCCTGGACAACTACCCGCGTCCCATCAACAGCAGCCCCACGCCCTGGACAACTACCCACGTCCCATCAACAGCAGTCCTACAGTGTAGACCACTATTCCTGTACCTGTTGACTTTGATGTAATACTATAAATAGGGCCTGGAACGGCTGAGAAAGGGTCGATTCCTCATACTCTGTAATAGATATTCTGTATTTACAGCAATATACACGAAACACTCGCACTTTGAGCCGTGGACGTAGATCATTCCCGATCGAACCACGTAAAATCCCTGAGCCTCCTTTAAATTCCCGTTCTTTACTATCCTTCGGCGGAAATTAGATCGATCAATGAGATCGTTCCCAACCCCTTTTTTTTTCCTTTCTTTCTCGTCCGCTTCTATTGTGCTACAAGAACCATTTTATTGGTAGAGGCGGACGTAGAAAAAAAGATTGGTAAAAGCTATGTTTCCTAAATATTTTAGATTTTTTTATTCAAATCATTGATATGAACTTTTACGTAACAATTTGTATAAAATTTAGATAAATGAAAGACCTTATATAAAAAAAGTAAAGAATAAAATTTTTTAGTAGGACTTAAGCCCCTTATTCACTTAAGGTGTGTGCGCCTACGAGTTACACTTTGACGGCAATCAACCAACAACTATGTCGTATTTAATGAAATGAACTTTTTAATATATAAATTTACACAATATCCGCAATTTTGCTGCGTTTGTTGCAAGTGGCGTCCATGAAACTAATCGAGACGAGAAAGAAGAAGAGCAGGGAAGATTAAAATATGAGAAACAATGCCCACACTCAAGGTTAGCGACTGATTTTTATAATTGGCGGTGGTGAGAAGATTTTCCAAACATATATAAGGATTTAAAGATTCAGCGAGCCAAGCCGATTTGGGTTTAATTTAGATTTGATTAACGAATTAATATAAACACTACGATAGTTTTAATAGTGTGACACGAAATGGTGCACTATAAGTGGTACCATTTGTCCGACTGAATTGACCCAACTTCACCTGAAATTCAATCCCCTGCTTATTTCACAAGTATTGAAAAAGAATCGGTACATTCTCATTATTGTTATTATTAATTACAGCTGTATGGTTTAACTTTAATGTATAGAGGCCAATCCGAGTTCGAAATTGAAAAGGCTGAGACGATAGAGAGAGGGGATGTATCATATTCATGTATGGAGAGAGAGAGAGAGAGAGAGAGAGAGCTTGTAGTTGTAGCTGTAGTGAGCTTGCACGAGTATGCCTATATCATACGGGTATACTATATAGTGGTAAAATTATATATAAAGACCACAGATAGGCACTTCTGAATTCTATGTATCAAATTAACTTTATTTAATTATGAATTATTGCAAGAACTTAAGATTAGCGATAAGATACGTGCATGGATCTAACGTGTCAATATAGTTTGTGGGAGACGTCTCCGTCGGTAACTTTGTTGAAGTAGAGGGCACTTCAGATATGATATTGTTAGATGGTCATCATCTTTGATTTAGACTCCGTCACAAATGTTAAAACAAGAGGCATGGCCTGAGCCCCAGGGTCACTCAAATCGACATTCTTCTGGGGGCTTCAGCTTGTGTGCGTGTGTGCGCACGATTCATGGACTTGTATATATAACGATGGGTTTTCCAATGAAAATCAGTTATATATAATATATAAGATACTAAAAATATGTTTACTTTGAAGTAATGATATGATGAATTATTAAAAAATAATTTAAATTAATTCATTGTTTATATTAATAGATTAATTAATTTTGCAGTTGTTTGAATATTCTATTCTTCAAATAAATCTATATTTTATCAATATATCATATCACTCAAAATAAACAGTTATTAACTAAAGTTTTTATTTTATATAGCCTCCAATCTAAAGACATTATTTTTTCCTTTTATTAACAGAAAAGCGTGATTCAGCACATAATAATCGCACGTAATATCAATATCCAAAATATTTAGGATATGTTTGATAGGATAGATTAGGCGGGTATGTTTGATAGGATAGATTAGGCCAAGATTAGATTATTAATTATAACTAAACATAGTTATAATTAATAATTTAATCTTGGTCTAATCTATCCTATCAAACATACCCTTAGCGTATTTGTATATTGTATCGCGTAAAAAAGTAAAAAAGCAGTGATAAGGAAAGAAAGTGATAATATTTGCATGCCAAGCAGGCAAAGTAGAATTGGGGTAAGAGCCCATTAATGAGAAAGTTAAATAATCAGTATTAACAGCTTCCAGCTATAAGTGTCCTCAGGATTTGGATCCTCTTAAACAAATAATGCTATTAACTGCAATATTAAACCCACATAAATGTGCTTCGCTGTCAACGCGTTTTCTGGCTCTCTACACGAGGTACAATCTATTCCCTATTCAGCCTATTCCACCACCTACACCTTCTATTTCATTTACATCCTCTAATTATCCAAACTTACATCGCCTCACCCAAATAAAATATACTCTCTTCTTTTTTTAACTTTTAATAATCTATGGTTGACACGGACACATTTTATTAATCAAATATTCATATTCGTAATTATGGTATAATTTTCGAGCAACTTTTAATGTTTTGAAATATTCACATCAAACTATTAATAATCCAAGTATGGTATTAATCAAATATTCATATTCATAAATGGATCCACAATTTATACCTCCACTTTTCATCAATGTTCACATCAAACTATTGCTTAGTACATGGATGCCGGTATATTGACCCACACTAATGAACAAACCTTTCCCCTTAAAATATTGACCAATTAATACAAGACCTAATAAAGTATTTGAATTTACAAGTGAAAAAAATGGCCCACTCAAGTTCTGGTAGTTTTAACCATTTTTATTAACTAGTCGGTTCCAGTTTTCTTTTTCTTGATTTTCATTGCATTTTTAAAAAATACCAAAGCTTTTTTAGGCATTACCTCATGTTCAAATGCTTTATTTTGTTATTTCAGGCTTGATGTATAATAAACTTTATAGACACAAGTCATTAAATCGATGAGCATAAAAGGAATCTGTAATGGGACCGAGTTTGCTCGAAAATGGACGGAAATTGGTGACCAAATTTCCATGCAAACTTTACAGACATAAACCTTTCGGCAGCAACGACTGGAATTTTCAACACGACATGTCTGAAGATGATAAAATTTCTCGCCGTCCGAATAATCACAATTATGCAATATCAATCGTTTCAAAAGCAAAACAAAAATCTGCCGGGGGAAAAAGACAAAAATGAAAAATTCAAAAAATCAGTCAATATCAAAGACTTTAATGAAATCTAAAATAATGTACGCAAGGAGAACAAATATGATGTATTTTCTTGAGTATTATGCCTTTACATACGAGATGTTTTCCTGATGCATTTTTTGTATGAGATTTCGATTGGTACTGTTAATATAATTTTATTTTTCACGACGTAAAATGTTTTTTTTTTGGAATTTATTATGATTGGCTTGCTTGTTACACTAAGTTTTTAAGTGCCATTTAATTTGATAGCTGAATATAAAATTTCAATACGCCTATCAATTATGCAATTGCACATCTTCATTTGGTGGCGTTGGCCTCACTACGAACAGCTGTGTCTGGGCTAGGGGTGCTCATGGTTTTGGAATTGAAGATAAATTTAAGTAAATCAATAATAATTAATAATAGAAATAAAGAGAAACTATAAGTTATAACAAATAACATATGCAAATTGTAAATATAGACTTTGAATAATTTAATCTATGTGTTCTCATTGATTTCTTTTTCAAAGGTACATTATGAGTTTCTTTTATATCAAATTATGCTAAAACATTATGAGTTGCTAAGAAACAAATTATCTATATTTCGCCATGGTACATAATGAATACGAATTTTTTTATAACTATTTTTTTTATTAATTTTAATATTACACAATAACATTTATACCTATTATAGCGACATATGTACTTCAATATCTATTTATGCCCTTGGTAAACATATTGTCATATTTTCTGAAGTATAACCATATATCCTTTCATTTATTTTATTAAACATAAATAGATTGAAAATTACACTATATGAAAATAATATATTAATGAGGTCACTCCATTGGAAGGAAACAAAAGCAAAGAAAGAAAATCTTCATTAAAATCTCCCTTAACGAAAATCCAATAAAAAGAAATATCGTGAGTAAAAAAAGAGTACTCGTCTAATCATAAATTTAAAAAAGAAAAGGGTAGAAGCTCTTGCTATAATATCAGCAGCCATATGGATATTAATGTGAGACACTGGAAAATCCATTTGGCCCAAGCCATACGGTGCTTAATAATAATTTGATGTGGTAATAGAAGTAAGAGGCATGTTGGCTTGGGTGGCACTACCCGCCATGAAGCTGATAGTGAAATGCATATACACTCCACCACAACTGCATCAAAAAGATCTACACTTTGTTTACTTTTCTTCATTTTCCAATCAATGGCGGTGCTCTCATCTTCCGTTTCAGCCAGCGCTCTGTCCCTATTCGCGTCTAATCCACATTCCACCAACAAAGTAATCCCCAGAAAATGTTCCATCTCAATGTCCGCTTCCTCCTCAGCAGAGGCTTCTCATGAACCTCAATCAACTGAAAATTTTGGAGTATCGACAAAGGGGGAAGCTCCCTTCGTTGAGTCGCCGCCACAGTTGCCGTATAGTTATCCGCTGGCGAATCCGAATGGAAGCTCGGTCGTGCAGTTTGTGCAATCTACCGAGTCCAATATTGAGAGAGTATGTGAATATTTTCTATTTTTTGTTCGAGTTTGAATTTTGGGGCAAATGGAGATAATCATATCTTTGTCAGAGCTGGAGAAGATATTATGTGTGTGTGAAATTAGATAGGTTAAACCTAGATGGCTATTTGATTTTGGTGGTATCAATTTGATGTTTGTGTGTTTATTTATGCCTATCAGATGTTTGATAGTCAGCTATGCAGATATTTTCTTGATCAATTCAATCAAAAAAATTTGGTTCTAACAAAGTAATTTAGCCTGGAAAATTTGATGAACAAATTTTCTATATAACCAGTGGGGATGATGAGCTAGAAGTTCGTCAATAAAGTCATGCTCATTTCACCTTGATGGACTTGATCACCAAAAAAACTAATGATCATGTAATAACATAAATCATAATAATTCAAGAATAGAGAGGTCTGTCCTTAGATATAGTGCCCAGTCATGTTCATTCTAATGTTAAACAACGGTTTGAAGTTACCAAATTCGTTTATTTTAGTGTGTTGGATCTCTTTAACTCGTGCAGGTCATATTCGATTTCCGGTTTTTGGCACTACTAGCAGTTGGCGGTTCATTGGCTGGCTCGGTGCTGTGCTTTCTCAATGTAAATATTACTCTATCTTTTACACTCTCTTATTTGGAATTTTCAGCTCAGAGTCAAACACAAGCCCAATGATCTCCTTAATGAATATGGATGATTCTTCTAGTTATTGAAATTAATTATTTGAGCAGATCCAAAAGATTTACATGTTTTGATATAATTCTTGGTTTTTCATTTCACCTGGATTAAATTTGTTTGGTAGACATATTATCAATATGGAGTTTGATTTAGAATCAAATGAATGCAAAACATTGCTGAAAATTAAATGAAGGTCTGCTTATTTCTACTTGTCTTTTGTGGTAGATGAGTGAGAGGGCCACAATATATTTTTGTTAAAGATTAGCAGCACATTGCTTCCTTGGTAAAACTTGATATATGTTATTTTATCTTAGCATGAGGCAACAAATTTATAGTTTCTTGTTTCCTCTATCATACTACAGAATTTGTTCGATTCATGCCAGGAAATTGTAGAGTGACCACAGTATGATTGACAAAATTCTACCTTGTCTGTGCATATATAATGTCGTCAACACATCAATGAGCCAATATATCCATGAACGGGCAAACATATTTAAAGGAATAAGATTATGGTGTATATAACTATATAAGTATAATGTTCCAGAAACAGAAAATTTATAGACTTAAATAGCACATTTTGACTGAGTGATACCTCTAGTTCAAATTAGAGAAAATACTCTTGGCTTGGTAAAAATATATTCCTCATTTGGATTTGGATGAGTCTTTGCAATCATCAATGCCTTGTGTAACTTTAAGGAGTTCTGTTGAGAATGAATGCTATTTTTGTAGGGATGCGTCTACATATTTGACGCATACAAAGTATACTGGACGAGCTGTGTCAAAGGGGTCCATTCTGGCCAAATGGTTCTACGACTAGTTGAAGCCATTGGTGAGTCTCGAAAGTTCTTAGAGAAGAAAAGTTGCATTTCTATGACTGGTAGTTGGTCTTCGACCTAGTTTCCCTTCTCTTACTGCAAGGTTGAACGCCAATATGTAGGCCGTTTGGTTTCCATTTCCAAAAGGAATCCTTCTTAACTTCTGCCATATGAAACTCAAGACTGCATATTACCCAATTGCATTGTGCAAACAATACATTTCTTCATTTTCACTATTTTCAAATCAACTTGCAGCTAAGATAGTATTTCCATTCAGTCTCTAAACTCAAATCTGCCAGCAACCTAAATGAGAACCTCATTTTGTATACACAAATCTCTCTTGTCTGATTTAATATTCAATTCCAGATGTATATCTTGCCGGGACTGTCATGTTAATATTCGGGATGGGATTGTACGGTCTCTTCATTTCAAATGTGCCCCCGAATGTTGCTCCAGCTGCTGACCGCGCCCTCAAAGGATCTTCTTTGTTCGGCATGTTTGCTTTGAAGGTAATTTATATGTTTCTTCCTCTGCTGTCGACTTTAATTAAAAGACCTAAAACGTTCTCCATTTGCAGGAAAGGCCAAAGTGGATGAAGATCAGCTCGCTGAACGAGCTGAAGACGAAAGTAGGGCATGTGATAGTGATGATCCTTCTTGTGAAGATGTTTGAAAGGAGTAAGATGGTAACGATAACAACCGGTTTCGACTTACTAACCTACTCCGTCTGTATATTCTTGTCTTCGGCTTCCTTGTACATCCTTCACAATCTACATAGATCGGAAAACGAGTAGCACACTTGCTGCCTCTCTACTTGTATTGCACCTTAATCACAGGGAATATATGTGCATATATTATGAATATTCTATCTATGTTTACATGCTCTTTATTTCGAGCAGATTTAAGGTCTTTATTGTTCGGCCAGACTTATATCTTTACTACAAATTGAAATTATCTACTTAAATCATCTGCAGAATAATAGTGTAGGGCCATGGCATGTTGTAACTTGTAAGCTAATTATGTAAAATTGGATGTTCGTCGTTTCTTCAAGGACATCCAATCAATAAACCTCCTCTATGGAAAGAGAGGTTGAGGGTTCAATCCTGTCCCCTTCCCCAACTCGAAAAACAAAAATTTGAATGTTTATCACAATAATTATTTACATTGATCCTAAATATTTCGCAGCACTAATTCTCGATTACTCGTGATTTAACTACACTGATTTTTGAGTACTTGTGAGGTGATAACGATACGCCACGCAAAATTGGAGACCGAAAGAGAATCAAGATAAATGGAGAAACAACAATAAAACAAATGAAAGAAAAGGAAAATAGAGGCAGAAAGAGAATTAAGGCAAATAGAGAAACAAAAAAAAAAACTAATAAAAGAAAAATGAAAATAGAGAAAATCAAAACAATGCGTCTGCCGGGAGTCGAACCCGGGTCTATTGCTTGGAAGGCAATTATCCTAACCGTTGGACTACAGACGCTTCGATGTACAACTGCACTTATCACTTCAATGACTTGATACACTTGCATATCATATTGCTTCATCTCTCATTTGTTCATCTTTGAGCTCATTTCTCACTCCATATTCAGTTCGCCGAAGCTCTAGTTGTTTGTGGTGCTACTAAAACTAGAGAGGTAAGTCGTTTTATCTTTGTGGAAGATACGCCAAGGCCGTGAGCACTACCGGGGTGTAAATCTTCTTGCGGATAGAGGGCTATACTCGACTCGACTTGAAGATAGAGATTGAATCTCTATTTTGTTAGTTTACTGTTATCATTTTCTTTTCGTTGTAATTTCATTTACGCTCGTAGCAAGTTCATTTCCATTGTAATAGTTCTTACAGAAGATGAAGAAGAAGAAAACATATACGAAGGCAGCTACTAAAGGTCGCATCTCTAAGCATGTCCGGAAGACAACTTCTTGATGTGAAATCCCAGTTTACTATTTAACCAAATATATCACGCTCTATGATGACACGATGGTCTTCTATCGTTTTTATGGTGAAATCTGGTTTTATGATGACACGATGGTCTTCTATCGTTTTTAGGCGTTGTTAATTTTGAATAGTTAAAAATTGAATAATTGTTATTGGTACAGGTTATTTCTGCTTTATTTGTTAACACATACTCATCTTGATACTGCAGTTACTGAATTAAATTGTGTGCAAATTGCTGCCTGAGCATCCTGTTGCTAATGTCAGACCTCTTCGAGATTCACTAGGTCACACTCCACTGCAGGTCTGTTTGCTTGTTTACATTACATGATTACTTCAATTATGCTTGATGTCCTGGAATTATATATACTTTTTTAGAAATATACATATAGCTAGAAAAATTTATGGACTGCTAGTAGAATATGCCCTGCTCTAAAGAGTCGGGATGAACTTTTTCTCCCTCAGTTGTGTGGTTTCTTCCTAGGTAGTTTGTTCTTTCGACATCTCATGCCCTATAATAAACACCGGCTTTCATTAAGATACGGTCTTGAATTCTCGACTCTCAACTTCAACTATGCCATCTCCAGGTTGCCGCCGGTGCTTTGTTGGGATGCATGGTGGCATTCCTCTTGAGAAGTACTACTTAAAGATGTTTCAACTTTCCCTTGATATAAAAATATATAATCTTCTGAAGAAATGGAAGAAATTATGAGAGCATGAAGAAACTGAAATGAAGATTTCATTTGTGTAAATCTGGTTTCATATATAGACTGATCCTGTTACTAGTGGAATATTCATTTAGAAAGCATTGTGTAACTGTGTATAAGGTTTGTTAAAGTCTTTCTTCATAATGTTTCTGAATACTTTTGAGCCTTTTATAGTACTCATTCGTTTCATCTTCTACCGTCTCTAATATACATGCAGTTAATTTCTAACTTGAAGTGTCCCCTAAAAAACACGTTTCAGTTTTGGCTGCTAAATAGTATGACTTGGAAAGGAAACATAGTAAAATAAATATTGTAGAGCAAAAACAAAGAATACAAGAACGAGAGAGAAGAAGAAAAATGGCGCCGAAAAGAGGAACAATATTAAAATAGGTTTTCTCATTTTTATCAAGTTGTGTGTCCCGTATATAGGGTTACATAAGAGATATATATACAAGAGAGAAAAAACTCTAACTAATAAGTAATGTCCATAATAAATAAATATTTACAACACTTTCCTTGGACATTATGACGTGTTGTTCATGCTTCGTTAAAAACCTCTCCATCTCCACAATCTGTGGGAAAAATTCGGGAGAGGAAAAAAGTACATAACATACATTTTACATGTGTTGCAAGTCTGTCCAATTAATAAAAATTGTTTTTTATAGTCTATGATATAACCCAAGTTTTGTGAAATTTGCCTAATGAATATATGAACAAGAATAATAAGTGTTTCCATATTTCCATTAAAAATTTACAATAATGAAAATCTGATTATAATAAAATTCCATTTTATATTAAAAAAACAAACTAAAAGACGCCAGTGTTAATTTTTATTTTCCTTATATTTAGGATTTATGATACAATAAAATTGTATCAAAGGAATTCAAAGAAGAACTTGTGAAATAAAATTGGAGAAATAAGAACAATGGAAAAGAAAATTTGTTGCGGAAAGAAAAATATGAAAGGAAGGAAAATATATAAATTAACGTAATTCTTCTTCATAAGGCTAGCCCAAACTTAATAAATAAGAAAATATCCTAAAGATATATGAGAAAGATATGTGAAATCAATACTACCAAATAGTAAGATATGAGAAATATTCCAAGATATGAGATATGCTCGTATCAATTTATTTCCATGATGTTTATATATAAGATTTATTTCCATATTGTTTGGATTCTACCCGGCATAGTATAAATACGTAGGTGTGTTTTCATGAACTCAACAAAAGTATTTTCCCAACTCTGGTTTCAATGAAGAAGCAAGATTTGTATGTACCCCAAGAAATATGGGCAGAGATTCTGGGCAGACTTCCCATCAGAAGCATTGCCAGGTCCAAATGTGTTTGCAAATCATGGCGCAATCTCATGCAATCGTATCCAAAACCAGGTCTGGCCTTCCTTCATCATGACGAGATCGGGTATGCAGTTTGCGATGAGGCCTATCAGCCCCTTGTCCGGTTCCGCCTGCCATCTCCGCGCGAAATCCTCGGCCTTGGCTACCATCGTCTTATACTCGATTCGGTTAATGGTTTGCTTTTGTTGTGGGATGGATTGGATGATCATCCCAATACTCTTTTTGTCGTCAATCCAATGACTTGTGAATATGTCGAGCTCCCTCATCCTCCTCCGCCTACGCATACTTGCCAGTTCAGGTTTGGAGTAAGTAAACTAAGTGGCCAGTATAAGATTCTATGCGTCGATGAATCCACGTCTTGTTATCTATACACTCTAGGAGTAGGAGGGTGGAGAAGCATCCCATCAGCAGCAGCAACTACATTGCCTTACGTATCGTGGATGCCCGGAACCTCGGAAGCTCGGCTCTGGTTTGATCATACTTTTTTTCAACGAAAATCTCCACTGGTTTGAAAATGATCGCATGGGTGAGTCTGTGGTTCGTTGCTTCGATCTTGAAACCGAGGTGTTCACCAGTTTCTCCCCTCCCCCTCGCCAACGTGGGTATTTTTACGATACATACGGCGCGCAACGGCTAGTTGCTATGAATGATCTGCTATGGTCATGCGATGTAACAGACCACAGAGAACACATTGTTGTTTGGAAGATGAAGAGCTATCAAGATTCAGATTCTTGGGTGATAGAATATACCATCCCCCATATACGACTTGCTGGTCGACCAAATTCATGGCATGTTATTCTCCCGCTCAAAGTTTTCGCCAATGGTGACTTGTTGTTTGGTATCAAGGATCAACTGCTTATCTACTCCAAAGCCACTGGAGTTACGCTCCCATATGCTCCTCTTCGGCGATCTCACTATAGGACTTCGCATAGCACATTTCATTACACCCCAACTACTCTCTCGCTCAAAGCCATGGGAATTGACAATGTTCAGTCATTAGTTATTTACTAGTCATTAGTTATCCTACCTCCCGATTATTATACTTGTCTTGTTTTTCTTTTCGGTCTGGCTCACTATGCTTGTCTTGTTTCTATTTTGATTGTATAATTGTATATATGGAGTAACAAATATGTGTAACAAAGCGTATCGTGCAACATCTTTGAGGTCGAGCTACCAATCACGTCACGAACGGAGAAGACGCTATAATACAATTGCCAATAGCACACCATGCACTAAGAAATTACAAGACTTTAATCAACTGCCTGAATATCACAACTTTTAACATTTATCATAAAATTATCCCACAATCTAAATTCTGGTAACAGAAAACGGTGCCATCTCGTTAGATTATGAGGTGGAAATATTTTTTCACCTCATTTTTATTTTATTAATAAAAGAAGTCTATGTCATCTTTTTTAGCTCCACCTCATCAATATAACTATATGCAATTCATCAAATGAAACGCGGGCGCCAAGTAGAGAGTGCTGACCAATTATGAGTGGCTCGCCGCGACAAAACGACGTAGCTAGAGTTAGAATCAGAGGCTGCAATCAATTGGAGTCGGTATCGCCACTGCCGCCGACAACTGCCACCGCTGCGTCTTAGAGCTGGCGGTGGTCCGCTGCCTCGATGAGAAGCCTCTGCGAGGCCTGCAACAGATCTTGGCGGAGAAGAACGATTGGTGGTTTCACTTTGATTTTTCTAAGTTTTTTTATTTTATTTTAATTGAAACGATGTGGATTTTTTAGCTCAAATTTTAACGAAAATAAAAACGACGTGGCTCCCATGTGACGAGGTGGAAAAAATTTATACCTCATGCTTTGACGAGACGATGCAGGTGTCATTCGGTTCAAAGATTAGTAACACCCATGTTACAAAATAACATAAGTTAATCTATCACCAGATAACATATCGAACTTCCTCTGCTGGATAGTATATCATAGAGTTTTCTTATTTTAACATAGACACATAGATGAGCCTTAACTTAAACACGGGTTTACATGTCAAGCTAACATGTTTATCAAACAGATAAATAACGAGTGATTATATAACATAATATGAGATAACTTATGAACCAAACGGGCCAACATTTTACTAGTTTTCCATCACCAGAATTTGAGTGGCAGAACATTTTATAAAAATTACCAAAAATTGGAAATACTTTATAAATAAATAAAATATGAGAATACTTTCTTAAATTCACTTAAAATTGAAAGCATAAAATAGTATTAACCCAATTTTTTAACACTAAACCTAATTTTTAATTTTTGCACATATATCAAATCATTTTATTTCTTGCACATATATCAAATTTTCATCAAAATTTAATAAAAGATTCCAGTGTCACACAAACAAAATCCCTTTTGTATAATTTACCATTTTCACATTTTCTTCCTGTTCATTCAATTATTCATTGTGATTGGTTTAGAAGGTGACCAATCTGACCCCAGGGGAGATATATAGATACAAGTAAATTTCCTCTTACTGAAGATGACTCTTTAGTGTGCTTCTACATAGATCATTAATTTATGAAAAAATGCTAACTTTTCCTATTTTTTCGTTGGAAATCAATCATAATTTTTTATATGTTACAACGTTTCACTAATAATTTTACTATTTTAATAATATTTATTATAAAATAAATTTTATTAATATATAATATTTCATGATTAACATTTTATGACGAAAATTTGAAACTTTATAAAATTATATATGATAATCTTGGAATACTTAAGGTCGGTGAAGCCGGTTTGGACCGAAATCGGGCCGCAATGGCCGCGGTTTAGGGGCTTCACTGTGCTCATGTGGCGACAAGGAAGGTGGTGGGATTGAGGCGTGGGTGCATATGAACCAAAGTATGAGGCGCATGAGATTGAGGCGTTGCTTCGAGGAAGATTGAGTAAATCAAAGTATATAAAATAGACTAATTATTTTGTAAATTGGTATTAATATTGTTTGAAGAATTTTAAATAACCATGGGGTCCAAAAAATAATACTCCCTCCGTCCACCAACAGATGACCTATTTGAAAACAGTACGGGTTTTAAGAAATGTAAGGTAATGTGAGTGAAAAAATTAATGAAATGTAGATCTCACTTTTATATATTAATTTTATAATTGAATGTGAATATAATGAGTTAGTGGATTGTGGAACCTACTTATCAAAAATAGTAAAAAGTAAATGAGACATGTAATGGCGGACGTACCAAAATGACAAAATGAGACTTTTAATGGCGGACAAAAGGGGTATTTCTTAGCTTTTAAGGAAGTGGAGGAGAGAGAAAGAAGCCGTGGGGAATGGGGATGGGAACAAAAAAATTATGTACCTTAATTTTGAAATAATCTAACTATATTACTACATGTAGAATAAAAGTTATTGACGAATATTTTAATTTTCATTTGTGGATTTTTGAAGATTGTGAAGATACAAATCAACTTCATGTAATATAAGACGAGGCTAATCGAATATCATATCGTGGCTTTGCTGAAAATAAATGTGTGACCAAAGTAATACCCACGACTAGTTGCAAGATTTGTTCTTCATAAAATAAGAGCAGAACAAAACGATCTTTTACCAAGGGCCGTCGTACTGATCACCTGCCATCCAGAAGGACTCTCATCGTAGCATTCCATTTGTTGCCATCAGAAAAGGAGACGACGAGCATGAGATAATATGATAGATTGATAAAACGTATGATTTGGTATTTGAAAAATAAAATGATTAAATAAATT
>JAYDZE010211866.1:0-20696 GCA_034509125.1 Monilaria moniliformis
TTTATTCCAAATTATAATAAATAAAGAATTTTGAACTGGAGCACTCTTGGTAAAAGATATTAATTAATTAAAACCAGTACCAGGTTTAAATTAATTAATTAGAATCTTAAACACGGGAAATAAATTAATTAAAAAAGAACCCCAGATTTTTTGTAATTTAGATTCGGACGGGTAAGCCAATACTAATTTCTATAGTGGTACAAATTAATAATCTGTTGGGGTCATATTAAATTGGGGCTCAATTTAATTAGTAAAGCCCAACAGGGAGGCCAAGTCCAAATTTCCCTAGATCCCTAATCTGGCCCATTATAACTCTATATATAAGAGAAATGAAGGAAGAGAACTCACTTTAACCTAAACCTAGCTAGCATTTTTGAAAATACACTAGCACACACTACATAATTTTCGAATTTCGCTAGGTTTTAGACCTAGTTCTTTTGTTCTATTCATTCTCTTTCAAGTCCTGTAGGTTTGATAGGTATTGTTCCACCACAATATTCAAATCTAGGAATAAGGAACAAATTAGAAGATCTAAGGTTGAAAACATTCAACTCACGTGGAGAACGAGCAAGCCATCATCAAATCTTTGGAGATTCAACAAAGGTAAAGTTCGAAAACACACTAGAAGCATGTTTTAGGATTTAAAATGCCTTTAAAGCATGATTATTTGCGTTCTAGTATAAAGTAGGATGATTTAATTGGTAAAAGAATTTCTTTTATTAACCTTATAGATCTCGGGAAGGGGATTCATTTAATGGAATATTAAAAACCCCAACAGGAAAATATGGAGTTGCCGGAATTAATTTCGGTGGGCTCTTGTTCTCGCTGGAAAGATAAAAGGCAAACTAAAACACAACTGAGACTCAAACTGCCTAACTACTCGCAAACACTGTTAACTAATCTTCCTTAATCGCTATATAATCATTCTAACTGGGTTGGTTTAAGGAAACTATAATCTAACTTCCTAGTCTCTAAACATGCATTCATAATTCAACGACAAGAAAATAACTACGAAAAATATAATGCAAAAGATAAACACAACAAACTTCAAAGCAAACATATTCATAAAATCAACACAAATCAAAGGATAACTTGTTCCAACTAAGAAACTATGAAGGCTTAAAGTATCAAGGTTCAAGGTTCAAGGTTTAAGGCCTTTTCCGATAAATAAAATAAAATGGTTGTTGACTTCAAATTCTTCGATACAAGAGACTGGACGACTGCTGAACTACAAACTAGGCGGCTGAAGGGGGGAACCATATTGCACTGACGGTCAACCAACCATCGCGGTGGTTGGGATGAGCTAAATGAAGGTGTGTGTAGTGGTCTCTAACTATTGATTATTGAATTCTCTCTCCAGTTATTCACACATTACTCTCTTGTTCTGCTCTCTCCTCTGTCTTATATACTGGCTCCCTAGGGCTGGTGCTCGAGGCATGACCATGTGCTACACGATCCTTTTTCTCGTAGTCGTGCGTCTGAGGCTTCTTTTCCTTGGATGTCATTTCGCTAAGTGTCAGTCCTAAGAGTTCGCCTTCTTTCCACTGTCTCATGGCCAGTGTACTGGTTTTGTTTCTCACTTCTCTGCTTCCTCTTCTCACAACCAGCCATCTTGCTTCTAGCATGATTTTTCCTCCAAGTTCCTGCACACTAGCACATTTTTTTCCAGTTTTAATCATGAAATAGCACAAATTTAACCAGAATTCATGGCCGGAATCTGGCCTGATCAAACCTCCTCACACTTAAGGTATGCTTGCCCTCAAGCATAAGTCAGTTCATCTAGCCAGCTTACGGTCATGTCAGAATTTACTACTCCCCGACTCAAAAAGAAAAGACAAGAAAATAACAACATTAATAAGAAGAAAAGACTCAAGAGTCTACGACGAGAAATAACACCACCAACGACTAGAAGTACACAAACTAGACAGTCAGGCAAGAGTTGAAAATTGGCTGAAGAATAACAGTACAAGAGTTAAGAGTCGACTGAAATAATGCATGATTCTCTCCCTCCCATATTCTCACGGGTATTTCCCATATTAAAAAGATTATTCCTAACATAAGTTGAAATATTTCGTAGTCACTCGGTGGCTCAAGGTGGTCTTAGCTTGGGACACAATGGGGCTAGGGGAATTGTTATGATTCTTTGGTGCGACACTAATGGTCCTAAGCTTGATTGAACTTTATCCAGGTTTCTCTTTTATAGCTGTGCAAACAGTGTATTATTTCTCTTTTTGTTTCTATCTAGCACATCTTGTTTCTTACCTTCATGCTCCTTTTGTTGCTGCCCTTTTTTACTCATTTATTTTCGCCCTGTATGAATGTAAACACATACTCTATCGCCTTTTATCGTTATTAAATTTATGAGTTTAAAGAAGAAAATGATTCAGGCTCAATCACGGATCCTAGGGTCAATTGAATTTGGTACAAATTCCAAAAAAATTTAAGCTCAATTGGCTGTCTAGATGTCTCCTATCATTTGCCACCGTGACTTTGTAATATATCAACTTATTTCTTTATCTTTTTTAAGGCACTCTCAAAAAATGATGTGGGGACTGCCCTGCTTATAGCTCTAATATCTTTTTATAGTGTGGTTTATGCATTACTTTAGTGAGTCTATCATCCTCAAGTTCCTATTTATTCAGCCATTGTGGAGATTTGAACTTTCTAATGGCCTAGTTCACACCTATGCTAATGGTGGTTAAAAGGAAAAGAACACATGATGCAATTACAACCTCCTCACACTTGGACGAAACTAGGGTGAGTCCAAGGTGCGGGATGTGATTGTCTACACAACAAAATAAGAACAACCAGACAAAAACAAAAGAAAATAAAGAGAGAAAAGACACAATCGCAACTTGAAAGGTTCGGTTGCCTGGTGTATCAAGATTGACCAAGCAGCTTGTTGGTCGAACGGTAAAGAATACCTGTTCAAGACACCCATCTCCGCAGTTTGAAACTAATATCCTTTGGCTTCTTGCATTGTTACAATCCCCAATCGCAGATTCCATTCTAACAACGACAACTCATGCATTTCACCAAACAACTTAAAAACAATTTAAACTTCTTTCAAACCATTACCAGAAGAAAATTCAAAGAAATTGAAAAACTCATCAGCTAAAATTCTAGGCATGTGCACATTGGGCAAATTCAACATCCATTCAAATCCAATTATGTTAAAATAACCAAGGAATCTCTATCACCCAT
Organism: Monilaria moniliformis; assembly: GCA_034509125.1. Lineage (NCBI taxonomy): Eukaryota > Viridiplantae > Streptophyta > Magnoliopsida > Caryophyllales > Aizoaceae > Monilaria > Monilaria moniliformis. The sequence goes on from JAYDZE010211866.1 coordinate 3,205, forward strand.
TCAACGTGTCTAAAGAAGGGATATCAAGGACCTGGCCAGATTGATACTCCTTACCAAGTCGGGTGGATACATTTACGGCAACTGCGGGGTCGAGGCAACTCTAGATCTAAGCCATCAGGTTGAGGTCCATGTTCCTCACCTTTACTTGGGCTGAATCCGTGAGAGACACGTCATCTTCTGAGCTTGGGGTTGATTCCATTGAGAATGTTGAATCGGGGCTCCCTTCCCTCTTGACCTTCTTAGGAGGTCGTCTCTGATTCCTCCGAGGACTCCTGGGTTTGGGCTTGGGTTTGAGTTTTTTTAGCTTCTTCTCGCGTTTTTTCCTTCTCCTCCGCTCCTGAGCTTAGTGGACTGTCCTACATTTCTCCATATTGGGGAATCGTCCGCATCGAATCCTAGGTTGCGTTCCACGGGTTGTTTCAGTGTGGTGTTGCCAAGATTTGCTTGGGCTGGTTCCATTTGGGCAGTTTCCACGGCTTTCTTTCCGTTTTCCTCTTGTTAGATCCTCTCTATTTCTCATTCCGTTCTTTCCGACAACTCCTTCTAGTACTCTACGGTGTTTGTTTGGTCGAGAGATGGACTCCCCTCTGGTTGCTTCTTCTCAGTCTTCTCGGCTTTCTTACTCTTTTAACTTGCTGTTTTGACAGACAATGGTATCGGGTAGGTTTTTGGGGTTTGGGTTGGTGTTACCTCCTCCGAAACAGTCATTCTCTTCTTACTTTTCAGGGCCATTTTTGGATTTGGGAGAGTGGGGGTAAGGGTTTTGCTCTTTGAAAAAAAATTGCAGATGAAATTTCTTTGGCTTTTCTCTCTTTTCATTTAGCGTGTAAATGACTAATGAGGGTGGCAACTGACTTTTAAAGCCTGAAAATGTATTTCAATTCGGGGAAAGTAACGGCTCATGCGCTTTGTCAAGGCTGCAGACGCATGTTTCTGATTTCTCATGATTCGGGTTCTCCTTTCAGTTGCCCTAGCCGTTGATTCCCTCATCCAATTTGAATTTGAAAATATCTGTTGGCCTTCTCTAGTGAGATCCTTTTTAGGGGTTGATTTGATTCCCTCGAGGGCGGATCTCTCCCATGCAGCAAATATCTCCATGCCATTATTCAAACACCTTTCATTCCCCGTTTCGCCAAGTGTCTCTCCCTGCAGGAACAAGCAGCGAACACAAAAAGAAAAAGAAAGAATAAAGCATTAAAACAAGAACAAACATAAATTAAACATACTAACTCTGTATAGAGGATCCCCTTTTGGTGTCTCACGCTGTTCATGATATGATCGCTTTCGCTGGCCAGCATAGGATACCTGGATTTTGTTTGGTCCTTCAGTCGAGCGGATAGGGCATGTAAAGTGGAGTTTCTTCCACTTACACATTTCTCCATCTTTGAGGAATGGTTTCAATCTTTGACCATTTACCACAAAAGGTGTTGCGTCTTCCTCCATTCCTTGGATCTCTATAGCTTCGTTCGGCTTGACCTCCATAACAACATAAGAACCTTTCCATTTGGATTTGAGTTTTTCAGACACTAGCTTAAATCTAGATTGAAATGCCCATCTTGGAAGTCCTTTTTGCGAATGTTTTTGTCATGACATAACTTCATATTTTCTTTGTACCACGTGTTAGCTTCATATGCCTCAAATGTAACTTCTCCCGTTCTTGAGATTGACAATGCATCATCCAGCCTCATGCTCCAATATTTTCTCAAGACTCCTACGGTTTTTTCGAGGATATTCTTGATCTGTCAATTTGATACTTCAGCTTGCCCATTTACTTGGGGGTGGTACGGGTTGGACAGTCTTTGGTGTACTCTATACTTCTTCATCAGCCCTTCAGTTTGTTGGTTGCAGAAGTGCATCCCTTGGTCGCTAATCACAGCTCGTAAAATTATACATCGGCTTAAGATGATAGACTTAAGGAACAATGATACTTCGTTTGCCTCATTTGTCCGTGTTGCCTTCGCTCCTACGCATTTTAATTGGTAATCCACGGCCAGCAGAATATAGCTATTTCCGTAGGAACTTGATAAGGGTCCCATGAAATCCATTCTCAAAAAGTCGAACACCTTACATGCCATCACGGACATTTGGGGCATTTCGTCTCTTCTTGAGATTTCTCCTATCATTTGGCATCTTTTGCATTTTTTACAAAACAAATGTGTAACGCAGCGTAAACTGGGCTAGTAGAAGCTACTTTTTAATTTGTTTTTGATGTTTTCTTGGCTCCAAATTGTCCTCCACAAGCCTAGTAATACTCTAGCACACTTCTTTGCTCATTTTTCGGGATGGATCTTCGGATGATTTGATCCATCCCTATCTTCCATAGGTAAGGGTCATCCCACAAATAGTATCTAATTTCACTTCTTAGCTTCATTGTCTTCGCCTTACTGAGGGTTTCCACAGATGGTAGCTGGCTAGTGGAAAGGTAGTTCACTAACTCAGCGTACCATGGTTCTCCTATTTCCTCCTCATCCTTTGGTTTTTCCACCAAGACTGCATACAAATGTTCTTTCGGGAAAGTTTTGATGATAGGTTGCCCGTCCCCTTCTTCTTCCAGCCTACTAAGGTGATCTGCCACCCTGTTTTCAGCTCCTTTTTTTGTCTCTAATCTCCAAGTCAAATTCTTGAAGTAGTAAGATCCAACGTATCAACCTAGGCTTGGATTCTTTCTTCGACAATAGGTACTTAAGGGCGGCATGGTCGGTGTAGACAATAATCTTCGATCCTAGCAACTTAAGCCTGAATTTCTCAAAAGCATGTACCATTGCCAATAGTTGTTTTTCGATTGTGTCATAACTGCTCTGGGCTTGGTTTAATGTCTTTGAGGCGTAGTACACCACATGGATCTCTTTTCCAACTCGTGAGCCTAGTACGGCGCCCACGGCATGTTCACTTACATCACACATAGTTTTGAATGGTACATCATTGTGGAGAAGCCTAGTTAAAAGGTTGGGTAACCTTAGCAAAATCTTTGATGAATCTTCGATAGAGTCCAACATGTCCTAAGAAACCTCGGATCTCCCTTTGGCTCGTTGGAAATGGTAGCTGCTCAATGACATCCGTCTTTGCTTTATCCACTTGAATGCTCTTCTATGACACTAAGTGTCCTAAGACTATGCCATCTGTCACCATGAAGTGACACTTTTCAAAATTCAACACCAAGTTCTTCTTCTTACATTTTTGTAGTACTATATCCAAATCGCACAAACACTTTTCAAATGACTCCCCTTAAACCGTGAAATCATCAATAAAAAATTTCCATGTATTCTGCAATCAAGTCTGAAAATATGCTCATCATGCACCTTTGAAATTTGCCAATAGCATTGCATAATCCAAACGACATCCTTCGATAAGCATATGTACCAAAGGGGCATGTGAACGTGGTTTTGTCCTGGTCATCCGGATTAACAAAGATCTGAAAGTACCCAGTATACCCGTCTAAGAAGAAAAATAATTTCTTTCCCGACAACCTTTCCAACAATTGGTCAATAAATGGAAGGGGAAAATGGTCATTCCGAGTGGCTGTATTCATCTTCCGGTAATCGATGCACATCCTCAAACCAGTTACTAGGCGGGTAGGGACCAACTCATTCCGCTCTTTTGCAACAACTTGAATGCATGATTTATTTGGCACCATATGTACTAGACTAACCAACTTGCAATCAGAATATGGTATATTATACCCATATCAAGCAACTCTAAAATCTCCTTAAGAACGGCTTTCCGCATGTTGTGGTTCAGTTTCCTCTGTGGGTCACTGTGGGGCTTGGCACCGTCTTCGAGATGTATATAATGCATGCATCTATCTGGACTGATTCCTACTATATCGGTCAAGGTCCATCCAATAGGCCTCTTGTGCCTACTGAGCACTTGCTTCAATTGATCCTTCTGCTCATTGTCTAATTTGTTGTTGATGATCACGGGTAGTGTTTATTGCACTCCAAGGTACACATACTTCAAGTCTTTTGAAAGAGGCTTCAGTTCCACATTCGATGACTTGTTATCCACCAGGTTTATCTTGTCTCTGAGTAGTACCCTGGGCAGCTGGAGGGTCTCCTCCCTATTTTTTGGTTCCGAGATTGTACAAAGTTTGAGAATTTCAGCTTCAATCTCCTGGCCACTGAGGCCTTGTGTATTCAGCAACTCATTCATCTATGCGGATTTCAGCTCAACAGAGATCCGCAAATAATCTTCGGTATCTTCCTGCAAAAATTTAGTCTCAAGGTATCCTTGGACTATGGGGTCAATGATATCAACAAACAAAGCATTTTTTATATCCATTGGTCTCTTCATGGCCTTGTCTGCTGAAAGTAGATTTATCTACATGATAATCCAGGTTGTCCCATCAAAAACATTGATTATCGTTTTAGCAGTCCTCAAAATTAGTCTACTGAACAACACGCCACTGGAATCACCAGGGGTTGTTTTATTCATTTTAATCACATAGAAATCTATAGGACATAGAAACTCATGCATCTTTACCAAGACATTTTCTAACATTCCCTCAGGCATATGCAAGTTCTATCAACTAGCTGAATTACCATTCTAGTCTTAATAATATCTATCCCAATCAATTTATTGTGCACTGATAAAGGCATAACATTTATCGACGCACCCAAATCATACATAGCATGCTCGATAAAAACTTCGCCTATCATTATGGGCAGCGCGAACGTACTTGGGTTTGCGATCTTAATTGGTGGTTTCTTTTGAATCCTTTGTATTTTCCAGCAATGAAATCATTGACGAACTTGCCCAAGGGTGGAATTTTCAATGCTTGGAGTAATGGTAGATTGATTTCAAGTTTGCTGAAAATCGATATGAAGTCGAATGGGTCCTCATTTTTCTTCTTTTTATTCAGGCGGCTAGGAAAATGTGGTATAGCCTTGGCTGCTGGATTAAGTGGCTCCTTTGAACTTCCTTCCTTATCCTCTTCGATGGTAATTTGATCCTGTGATTCCTGTACACACTGGGCAGTGTAATGGTGTCTCTTGTGTTTTCCTTGGATCTCTTTTTGAATTCCATCTTGTTTGGTTATTCCAACTTCAAACCTGACCTTAGGGTGATCTTGTTCACATTCTGCATGTCCGGCTCTTGTACCTGGCCGAGGATTCTGCTTTCATTTTCCCTCAACTCGTTCATGGCTATAGCTAGTTGAGACATTTGTCATGTCAAAGATTCAAGCCTCACTCTTTGTCCCTCCTGGGTATCTTGGACCTTGTGCACAACTTCGTTGTTGGACTGGAGATTGTTCTGTATAAACTATTGTGACGTAATAAGTTCACCCATCATGTCCTCCAGACTCCTTGCTAGTTTAGCCTGCCCTTGCGCCGGATAATTGTTCTGAGATTTAAAATTTCTTTGGTGGGGCGGTCGGTAGGGTTGGTGTTGATTTTGAAGCATTTGGTGATTTTGATAGTTTTGAAATGTGGGTGGTTATTTGGGACTTGGTGGTGTTGATTTTGCTGATTTGATTGATTTGGTTGATTTGGCTTTGCCCATCTGAAATTGGGGTGGTCTGTCCAGTATGGGTTGTAGTCGGTGCAAATGGATCCCTCATTTGTCCTTGGTTAGGCCAGTTTCCCGCATCATCAACATGATCTATCGCGTCTACTTCTTCCACTCGACAATATGGTGAGGTATGGCCTTGCTTCTGGCATGCTCCACAAACTTCTTCAGGCATGGGTCCACGTACAACATTGTCCACCAGAGTCGTCAACATTTTTCCATCTTGTTAAATTTGGCTTCAATATTTTTCTCTAACTCTTTAGTGCCTGCACTGGCATTCACTACCCTTCTTAACAATCAGGTTTGTGGTTCTTCATACTCGCGTGTTGCATCGAACAGGGTCTGAATTACCATTCTTGCTTCACTGACTTTCCTTATTGAAATCCTCCTCCACTCAAAGAATTTGCCAGGTTTTTAGATTCCACGGTCATCCCTTGGTAAAAATATTGCAGAAGATCGCCCCCTGATAGCTTGTGATTTTGACAACTGTCCTTCATTCTTTTAAATCTAGCCCTATATGTGCTCAAACACTCGTCGAATCCTTGCTGAACGTTAGTGATTTTCTTTTTCAATGCGTTAGTTTTTGTTGCAAGGAAAAAGTACTTAAGGGATATTTTTTATTTATTTTTGGCCACGTCTCTACAGAGTCTGGCGGTATGCTAGTGAACCAGGCATTTGCCTTGCCTGATAGAGTGAATGGTAGCACTGCAAGTCGAAACTGCTCCTCAGTGACTCCTCCCGGCCGTTTCTGAATGTGACGCATTTTAATAAAATCACTCTAGAAATTATATGGATCTTCGTTCTTATATCTACATAATTTTGGCAACTAATTTAGTAAGGCTAATTTGATCTCAATATGTGGTGTCCTTTCTGGAAGTTTTATGGGGTCGGAGGATCATCAGTCAAATGACATGCGATGTCCTCCAGGGATCTTCATCTCGCTCTGGCATTTTCCCTTGGGGATTTTGTTCTTGGTTCGAAATCCACGCCAACTCTTCTTCTTCAGACTCTGAGTGTTCGGATAGGGCAGTGTACAAGCCGTTCTCTCATGGGATTCAGAAAACTTCTTCTTCGACATCCTTGCAGTCCTTTCAATTTCAGGATCGAATAGCAACTGAGGATGCGAGCATTTGCTCATAAAATTAAAAAAAAAGAGTAGATTAGAGGGGGTATTTACAAAGAAAACAAATCAAACGACAAACTACGCCACATCCCAAGCAACGGCTCCATTTGATTTGTTACAGGCGGTGGTAGTATGTGTTAGAGTTGAGGAAACACGCCGCCCACATCAAGTTGTTAGTTTCCCACTTTCCAGATTTACAACTAATTAGTATTTGGTAAGTTGGGTCGTTGATCCCACAAGGATAAGGCAGGTTGGCTAGTTTGACAATGTTCTTATGCGTTTGGCGATGTCGTCACGCCTAATTTAAAGGTTGCGGGAAAACTAACTAAGTAATAAAACAAGACATATTAAACAAGCAATTAACTAGGGAGGGAAAAGGACCACATAAAAGATTAGATGAGTGGAGACATACCTACAACCATCAAATTGAATTAAGGTCTAATGTATTTTCTGTCAATAAGTAAACAATTAATTAAAGAAACTTAAGACATACAGTTGCAAATGCACAAGGTAACTTGCATAGATTGGGAAAAGAAACAACTATCAGTTACCTTCTAAAACTAAAAGCATCTTAACCAATTCAGGTAACTTTTGTTCCGGCCTGGTGGTCCACTTCGCTCTCTCTCTCTCCTACTTATGCCGAAAGTAAACCTATTCGACTGACACTCGGGTCAACTGCAGATTGATCCATTCCTTCTTCACCAGACTCTAACGATCAGAGCTAAAAAATATGAAGTTGTCGGAATAAGTTGCGGTGGGCTCTTGTTCTCATTGAAATGATAAAAGGCAAACAAAAACATGACTAAGATTCAAACTGCCTAACTACTCACTAACATTGTTAACTAATCTTCCTTAATCGCTAAATAATCATACTAACTGGGTTGGTTAAAGGAAACTATAATTGACTTCCTTGTCTCTGAACATGCATTTGGAAGTCAATCACATGAAAATAACTACGGAAAACATAATGTAAAAGATAAACACAACAAACTTCAAATCAAACATATTTATAAAATCAACACAAATCAAAGGATAACTTGTTCCAACTGAGAAACTACGAAAGATAAAAGCATCAAGGTTCAAGGTTCAAGGTTCAAGGCCTTTTTCAATTTACAACTAAAACAACAAGGGAAATAAAATAAAATGATTGTTGACTTCGGATTCTTCCACACAAGAGACTGGACGAAGGCTGAACTACGAACTGGGCAGCTGAAGGGGGGAACCATATTGCATTGAGGGTCGACCAACCATCGTGGTGGTTGGGATGAGCTGAAGGAAGGTGTGTGTAGTGACCGCTAACTATTGATTATTGAATTCTCTCTCCAGAACATCACACACTACTCTCTTCTTCTGCTTTCTCCTCTGGCTTATATACTGGCTTCCTAGGGCTGGTGCTCGAGGCATGATCATGCCCCTTTTTCTCCTTATCATGCGCATGAGGCTTCTTTTCCTCGGATGTCATTTTCGCTAAGTGTTGGTTGTAAGAGTTCGCCTTCTCTCCACTTGTCTCTTGGCCAGCGTACTGGTCTTCTTTCTCACTTCTCTATTTCCTCTTCTCACCACCATCCATCTTTCTTCCAGCATAATTTTTCCTCCAAGTTCCTGCACACTGGCTCCTTTTGTGCATTTTTAATCATGGAATAGCACAAATTTAACCGGAATTCATGGCCAAAATCTGGCCTGATCACCATGTCATCGATTATCTGCTCTCGGCTCATATTTTCAATGTTATGGCCCTAGTCTTCGTCGCCTTGCCTTTCTTCATTGTTTCTATCTGCATAAAGATCTCGCTCGGTATTTAGTTGCACGCTGCCTTCACTGGTCATAACTGAGGTCTCCTACTTTTTGACAATAGCAAAATAGAGAATTTCCTCAAAGCACGTCATAGCTTCAACTTACCCTATAAAATGACAACGATTATTACTTAGGAGTCTTTGATATCAACAAGTATTAGAATAGAAGAAACCTTCCAGTTGGAATTCCGAAAGAATGTTATTACTGAATTCCATTTATCAGTCTCTTTACAACTTTACAATAAACTTTTCAACCACTTTTAGCATTATGACTAGGATATTATACAACCAGAACTTATGTGTTTGTCTTGTTCTTATCCAGTAAAAATAGAAAGTCACCTAAATGTTAAATTCCAGAATCCTAAATCTTCTTAAAAAGATATCCTTACTATCAAGCTGTCCAATAGAGTAGAATTGTCTGAAATACTTCCTATATCTTTCTTTTCCATTATTACATTACCTTTTTGGTTGTAGGTATGCGTATTCTCCTTTAAAATCGCAAGTTCGGGAATTAAGCTTCAATTGGACATAGACGGTACAAACTCGATTTTGAGGTTATTTTTATGTGAACGATGTCGTTCTTTAACATTATTACATTACATACACCATATTAAAGGATTGTGTGGTGGATTTTGGTCATAGATATGTGTATTGCTTTTTAAAATCATAAGTCCGAGAATTATGCTTCAATTGGACTTAGACGGTACAAACTCAATTTTAAGGTTATTTTGATGCGAATGATGTTGTTATTTGACATTATTACATTAAATACACCATAATAATGGAGTTTGAGATGGATTTCGGCTAGAGGTATGCGTATTGCTCTATAAAGTCGCAACTCCGGGAGTTACTCTTAAATTGAGCAAAGACAATACAAACTCGATTTTGAGGTTATTTTTACGCGAACGGTGTCATTATTAAACATTATTCCATTACATACAACATAATAAGGCAGTGTGTGGTGGATTTTGGTCGTACATATGCGTATTGCATTTTTAAATCGCAAGTCCAAGAATTATGCTTCAATTGGACTTAGACGGTACAAACTCAATTTTGAAGCTGTGGTAATGTGAACGAGGTCGTTCTTCAACATTATTAAATTACATTCACCATAATAAAGGAGTGTGTGGTGGATTTGGGTCTTATGTGTGCGTGTTGCTCTTTATAATAGCAAATCCGAGAGTTATGTTTTAATTGAGCTTATATGGTACAAACTCGATTTTGAGGCTATTTTACCGCGAACGAGGTCGTTCTTCAATATTAATTCATTACATACGCCATAATCAAGGAGTGTGTGTTGGATTTAGGTCCTAGGTATGCGTATTGCTCTTCATAATGGCAACTCTGATAGTTATGCTTTATTTATGATTAGATGGTACAAACTCGATCTTAAGGCTATTTTCATAGGAACGATATCGTTCTTTGACATTATTAGATTACATAAAAATAATAAGGGAGTGTGTGGTAAATTTTTGGTCTTAGATATGCGCATTGCATTTTAAAATCCTGTGTGTGGGAATTATGCTTCAATTGGACTTAGACGGTACAAACTCGATTTTGAGGCTATTGTAACGTGAAAGAGGTCATTCTTTGACATTATTAAATTACATTCACCATAATAAGGGATTGTATGGTGGATTTCGGTCATAGTTGTGCATATTGCTCTTTATAATCGTAAATTCGAGTGTTATGCTTCAATTGAGCTTAGATGGTACAATAACGCGAACGAGGTTGTTCTTCGACATTATTACATTATATACACCCTAATTTGGGAGTGTGTGGAGGATTTGGGTCCTAGGTACGCTTATTGCTATTTAAAATCACTAGTGGGGGAATTATGCTTCAATTGGACTTAGACGACAAAAACATGATTTTGAGGCCATTTTAACGCGAATGATGTTGTTCTTTGACTTTATTACATTACATTCAACATAATAAAGGAGTGTATGATGGATTTTGGTAGTAGAGACACGTATTGCTTTTTAAAATCGGAAGTCCGTGAGTTATGCTTCAATTGCACTTAGACGGTAAAAACTCGATTTTGAGGCTATTTTGACGACAACGATGCCGTTTTTCAACATTATTACATTACACACACCATAATACGGGAGTTTGTGGTGGATTTTGGTTGTAGATATGCGTATTGATTTTTAAAATCGTAAGTACATAAGTTATGCTTTAATTTAGCTTAGACAGTAGTAACTCGATTTTGAGGTTATTTTAACGTGAACGGTGTCATTCTTTGGTATTATTACATTAAAAACAAGATAATAAGGGAGTGTGTGGTGCATATTCGTCATAGATATGCGTATTGCACCTTAAAATCGCAATTCTGGAAATTGTGCTTCAGTTGGACTTAGACGGTAAAAACTCAATTTTGAAGATATTGTAATGCGAACAAGGTCGTTCTTTGACATTATTAAATTAAATTCACCATAATGAGCCAGTGTGTGGTGGATTTCGGTCTTAGGTTTGCATATTGCTATTTATAATCGCAAGTTCGGGAATTATGCTTTAATTGGACTTAGACGATACAAACTCGATTTTAAGGCTATTGTAATGCAAAAAAGGTCATTCTTCTTCATTAGTAAATTAAATTCACCATAATAAGGGAGTGTGTAGTGGATTTCGGTCGTAAATGTGCGTGTTTATCTTTATGATCGCAAATCTGAGATTTATGCTTCAATTAAGCTTAGATGGTACAATCTTAATTTTGAAGCTATTTTGACGCGAACGAGGTCGTTATTCAACAATATTACATTACATACACCATAATAAGGGAGTTTGTAGTTGATTTTGGTAGTAGATATGCGTATTGCTCTTTGAAATCGCAAGTCGATGAATTATGCTTCAATTGAAATAAGACGGTAAAAACTCGATTTTAAGGCTATTGTAACGCGAAAGAGGTTGTTCTTCAACAATATTACATTAAATTCACCATAATAATGGAGTGTGTGGTGGATTTCGGTCGTAGGTGTGCGTGTTACTCTTTATAATCGCAAATCCGAGAGTTATGCTTCAATTGAGCTTAGATGGTACAAACTCAATTGCTAGATTATTTTGACGTGAACGAGGTCGTTCTTCGACATTATTACATTGCATACAGCTTAATAATGGAGTGTGGTGGATTTGGATCGTGGGTATGCGTATTGCTCTTTAAAATCGCAACTTTGGGAGTTACACAGTACAAACTTGATTTTACGGTTATCTTGACGCGAACGATGTTGTTCTTCAACATTATTAATTTAAATACACCATAATGAGCGAGTGTATGGTGTATTTCGGTCATAGATATGCATATTGCTATTTAAAATAACAAGTCTGGGAGTTATGCTTCAATTGAGCTTAGACGGTAATAACTCGAGATTGATGCTATTTAGACGAGATCAAAGCCCGCTATTTGACATTATTAAATTATATACCCCATAATAAGGGAATGCGGATTTCAGTTTTAGATATGCGTATTCTTTTTGAAATCGCAAGTATGGGAGTTATGCTTCAAGTGGACTTAGATGGTACAAACTCGATTTTGAGGCTATTTTGAAGAAAACGATGCCGTTTTTCGACATTATTACATTATACACACCATAATAAGGGATTTTGTGGTTAATTTTTGTCGTCCATATGCGTATTGCTCTTTAAAATCGTAAGTCCATGAGTTATGCTTTAGTCGACCTTACACAATACTAACTCAATTTTGAAGTTAATTTTACGTGAACGGTGTCGTTCTTTGACATTATTACATTACAAACAAGATAATAAGAGAGTGTGAGTTGGGTATTGGTTGTAGATATGCATATGGCAACTTAAAATCGCAATTGTAGGAATTGTGCTTTAGTTGGACTTAGACAGTACAAACTCGATTTTGAAGATATTTTAATGCAAGTTGAAATTATTAAATTAAGTTCACCATAATGAGGTAGTGTGTGGTGGATTTCGGCCTTAGGTGTGCGTATTGCTCTTTATAATCGTAAGTCCGTGAATTATGCTTTAATTGGAGTTAGCCGGCACAAACTCGATTTTGAGGCTATTTTAACGCGAACAATGTCGTTCTTCAACATTAATAAATTATATTCACCATAATAAGGGAGTGTGTAGTGGATTTAGGTCGTAGTTGTGCGTATTGCTCTTTATAATCACAAATTCGAGTGTTATGCTTAAATTGAGCTTAGATGGTACAAACTTGACTATGAGGCTATTTCGATGTGAACGAGGTCGTTATTCAACATTATTACATTATATACACCATAATTAGGGAGTGTGTGGTTGATTTGGGTTGTAGGTACGTGTATTGCTCTTTATTATCGCAAATCCGAGATTTATGCTTCAATTAAGCTTAGATGGTACAATCTTGATTTTGAAGCTATTTTGACACGAACGAGGTCGTTCTTCAACATTATTACATTACACACACCATAATAAGGGAGTTTGTGGTGGATTTTGGTCGTATATATGCATAATGCTCTTTGAAATCGTAAGTCCAGGAGTTATGCTTTAGTCGAGCTTACACAGTACTAACTCATTTTTGAAGTCATTTTTACGTGAACGGTGTCGTTCTTTGACATTATTACATTACAACCAAGATAATAAGAGAGTCTGAGTTGGATATTGGTCGTAGATATGCGTATTGCACCTTAAAATCGTAATTCTGGGAATTATGCTTCAGTTGAACTTAGACGGTACAAACTCGATTTTGAAGATCTGTAAAGCGAACAAGGTCGTTCTTTGTAATTATTAAATTAAATTCACCATAATGAGGTAGAGTGTGGTGGATTTCAGTCTTAGGTGTGCGTATTGCTCTTTATAATTGCAAGTCCGGGATTTATGCTTTAATTGGACTTAGACGGTACAAACACGATTTTGAGGCTATTGTAACGTGAATGAGGTCGTTTTTCGACATTATTAAATTATATTGACCATAATAAGGGAGTGTGTGGTGGATTTCAGTCTTAGTCGTGCTTATTACTCTTTATAATTGCAACTTCGAGTGTTATGCTGCAATTGAGCTTAGATGGTACAAACTCGACTATGAGGTTATTTTGACGTGAACGCGGTCATTTTTTGACATTATTACATTATACACATCATAATGAGGGAGTGTGTGGTGGATTTGGGTTGTAGGTATGCGTATTGCTCTTTATGATCGCAAATCCGAGAGTTATGCTTCAATTAAGCTTAGATGGTACAATCTTGATTTTGAAGCTATTTGACGCGAACAAGGTCGCTCTTCATCATTATTACATTACATACACCATAATAAGGGAGTTTGTAGTGGATTTTTGTATTAGATATGCGTATTGCTCTTTCAGATTGCAAGTGCATGAATTATGCTACAATTGAAATTAGACGGTAAAAACTCGATTTTGAGGCTATTTTAACGCTAAAGAGGTTGTTCTTCAACAATATTACATTAAATTACAATAATAAAGGTATTTTGCGGATTTCGGTCGTAGGTGTGCGTGTTGCTGTTTATAATCGCAAATCCGAGAGTTATGCTTCGATTGAGCTTAGATGGTACAAACTCAATTTTTAGGATATTTTGACGCGAACGAGATCGTTCTTCGACATTACTTCATTAGTACATTATATACACCTTAATAATGGAGTGTGGTGGATTTGGGTCGTATATATACGTATTGCTCTTTAAAATCGCAACTTTGGGAGTTACACAATATAAACTCAATTTCGCGGCTATCTTGACGGGAACGATGTTGTTCTTCGACATTATTATTTTAAATACACCATAATGAGCGAATTAATGGTGTATTCGGTCATAGATATGCATATTGCTATTTGAAATTGAATGTCCGGGAGTTATGCTTCAATTGAGCTTAAACGGTAATAACTCGAGTTTGTTGCTATTTGGACGAGAACAAAGCCGTAATTTGATATTATTAAATTACATACCCCATAATAAGGGAATGCAAATTTCGGTTTTAGATATGCGCATTTCTCTTTTGAATCGCAAGTCCGGGAGTTATTCTTCAAGTGGACTTAGATGGTACAAACTCGATTTTGAGGCAATTTTGACGAGAATTATGTGATTTTCGACATTATTACATTACACACACCATAATAAGGGAGTTTCTGGTGGATTTTGGTTGTAGATATGCGTATTGCTCTTTAAAATCGTAAGTCCAAGAGTTATGCTTTAGTTGAGCTTACACAGTACTAACTCGATTTTTAGGTTATTTTTACGTGAACGTTGTCGTTCTTTGACATTATTACATTACAAACAAGAAAATAAGAGAGTGTGTGGTGGATATTGGTCGTAGACATGCGTATTGCACCTTAAAATCGCAATTATGGGAATTGTGCTTCAATTGGACTTAGACGGTACAAACTCGATTTTGAAGATATAGTAATGCGAACAAAGTCGTTCTTTCATATTATTAAATTAAATTCACCATAATGAGGTAGTTTGTGGAGTATTTCGGACTTAGGTGTGCATATTGCTCTTTATAATCGCATAGCTTGATGCTGATGTTGATGTACATTTGACCTGGATGCCTAAATATAGCACTTCGCCGTCTCATTAGCTTTGCGCCACTTATTGTATGCTTCCTTGACCGCATTCGCAGCATAATTGGAAGGTACTGGAGAACAAGGTGTTTCCAAAATGAACTTAATGTCATCGGCTATTAAAACTATATCCAAGTTGCGTTTCCAGTCTACATTGTTTTGACCCTCGAGTTTGTTTTCTTTTAGGGTTGATGTGAGAGGATTGACATACATGTTTGACACATAAATTGCAAAAACTAATATACAATTATATGCATCTCACAACAGTTATAAGAATTTAAAGCAAGTCACTAAGGTAATCAAAACTCAAATATGTTTAACAAAATTTTCTGATCACATAATTAAATAAATAGAGACCACTAAGGTGGCCAGACTACCTATTTACATCTAAGCATATACCACAATTCTACAACTAAGAATTCTATTTCCGTTTTGATACTCCTTCTAGGGAAGGTCGTACGCCACTAATAAAATTCGAAGTTTGTCAGGTAAGAAAATCTACTCATATGAACTTATAACTTCTAAGAATCTAGCTTCCACTAGGGTGGATCAGTAAAAATTTCAAAATTACTTCATTAATAGACCCAATTGTGGAGATCATACACAACACTTATTTATTTTCGAAAAAATAAAACTTAGTTGTGATTATCGCTTTGTCATTTGTTTTGAAAAACATGTTTTTGCATAATTATCACGAAAATCAGATAAGACAGATAAATCCACTTCACAATAGGATAAGACATTCATAAAAAAAGGGAAAATAAACAAATTACATTTGTTTTGATAAAGTTATCCAAACCGGATAATTATAAAATAAAATAAATCTAGAAAATTTGACCAAATCTAAAATAGATTTATCAAATCTTAACAACCTAGATTTAAATCTAATCTTATCAAAGAGATAAGATAATATCATATCTAAAGATATGATTTGATACTTGTCAGATTTTCCAAATCCAACCATATCAACCAAGATTAGATTTGATTAGGATGAAAGATTTGACCTAACAAACTTTCACCATAATCTAACCTGATCTACCCTAGCCGCCGCACGCCTCCGCCATCGCCTCCGCCTGCCGGCGCTCGCTGCCGCTCCCACTTGCTGGACAATCTTAATAAAAAACGAGCTTAGGGTATCGGACAAGCCGTGGCTTGTCGCCACCCAGCTACCTGCCCGTCGGACGTGCGCAAGGCACACACCCGTCGCCCCGACACCGCATGTTCGCTCGCCCGCCTACCTGCCTGCCGAGGAGTTCCGCAAAGCGCTGCCGCAAGGCACGCTGTCCGCCAGCCTGGTGCCCGTCGGGAACGTCGCCTGTATCGTCAACCCATCTGGTACCTGTCATGCGCGTAATGGGTGCTGGACACCATGCGCCCGCTCCCGCCCTCCAGGGTGCTCCCAAGAAGCTCGGCCAGCCTCGCTTGCTCGCCTTGCGTGCGCACGCGTTGGCCTGCGACCCGACATCGCCTAGGGTTGCCGAGGTTGGTACACGAGAACTGCCGAAGCCAGTTCTTGGTCTCGCCCAGCTCGGTACCCACGCGTGCCACCCGCCTGCGCTAGTCTGCCGAGGGCTAGCCGGCCATACCTGCCGAGGCACAATGCTTCTGTCACGCCACGCCCCTCGCGCCTGTCGCGCCGCCATCTCTTTCCGCCTTGCGAGGCTGCCAGGCATGCTTGCCGAGGGTAAAGCGCAGGCCATGCCCAGCCCTCACGCTTGCCTGCGCCCGTTTCCGCCCGCCCGTCGCTTGCCGAGGCTCTCGGCGCCGTGCGCGGTGCACTACTGCACCTATGCTTGCGGTACTACCAGCCTCCGGCCGACGATGCGATGGAACCGTTTTCGATTGGGGCTCCATGATGCAATGTCGTGTGGCTCAAATCCGACTTCCTCCGTCGTTCTTCGCGTTCTTCGATTCAACTACAAAAAAATGAAAAAGCAAAAAACCCTAATTTACCACGGTCAACCCCCGTGGGTTTACAATTTCTTAAAACAACAAAGGAAAAATAACCAACAAAGATTAATTCCAAGCAATTCATTAAAATAACGAATATCAAGCACGAAAAAGTAGGAATTAAAACCAATAAATTTCTTATTACATTACGTACACCATAATAAAGAAGTGTGTGGTGGATTTGGGTCATAGATATGCATATTGCTCTTTAAAATCGCATGTTTTGGAGTTATGCTTCAATTGAGCTTACACAGTACAAACTCAATTTTGAGGCTATTTTTGTTGGCGTTTTAAATATTCCGGTAAAGGAATCCCCTACCTGAGATCTACTAGGATAATATAAGAAATTCCAATCAAGCAAATAATTTTCCTACTTAATTCTAGAACGCAATTAAGCATGCTTATCAAGGAAAATTAAATCCTAAAACATGCTTCTAGTTGGTTTAGGATTTCATACCTTTTGAATCTCCAAAGATTCGAAGTGGCTTGCTCCTTCTCCACGTGTCGAGTCTGATTATTCTCTGACCCCGGAACTTCTAATCTGTTCCCGACTCCTAGGTTTGAATATGTAATGGGACAATCTATCAAACCTAAAGGAC
>JAYDZE010211977.1:0-20691 GCA_034509125.1 Monilaria moniliformis
ATGACTCTTCTGATGAGAGAAGACACACTTTCTGAAAATGTGGCTAAATTTTACATAGCTCAAAGTGTACTGGCCATCGAGTCCATTCACAAGCACAATTACATTCATAGGTGGGTATGATTTAAAATTGAGTGATCAGGCATTTCGCGCCAATCTTTCTGGACAATTAGTCTGTATTGAGTGCTTCCAAAATTAGTTCATGTGATTGACCTTTTTTCTCACAAAAATTTATCTTTAGGGACATCAAACCAGACAACCTTCTTCTTGACAAGAGTGGTCACATGAAGCTATCAGATTTTGGCCTTTGCAAGCCACTTGATTGTAGAACTTTATCTACAGTAAATGAAAATGAGGCTATGGATGATGAAAACATAAAGGAACAAATGGATATCGATACACGCTTTCCTGATGCTACGAATGGTAGTAGCTGGAGAAGTCCTCAAGAACAACTCCAGCATTGGCAGATGAATAGAAGAAAGTTGGTAAGCAATCATTAAAACTCAAGAATTTTTTTCTTTTTTCCTAAAACTTTAGATTAGGGTCTAGTCTGTTATGTATCCTCAAATTTCAAGATCGGGTCACCTGGTTTGCTGCATCTTGCTCACCTTCCTAACATTTAGTATTTCAAATTGCTTAAATTCCAACCGGTCCTTGTTATGGAAATCACCATTTATGTGTTATAAATGGTGCAACGGTCCTTAGTTAAATAAGAAAATTTGTTCTACATCCTGCCTTGCAGCTCTCAGTAGTTTCTCTTTAGATCTTACCTTGCTACATATGGTTCTTCTCTCTTTATAAGGAATGTCTCCTGTTCGCTTTTGAGTTATCTGTTAGCTAATAATTTGTGTTCCATTGCTTTCCAACGCATGAGTTAATCATATGTGTTTCTCTATGTCAAGGCATTTTCTACTGTGGGTACGCCGGACTATATTGCTCCAGAAGTGTTACTGAAAAAGGGATATGGCATGGAGTGTGACTGGTCAGTTGAAGTCTTTTCTTTCTTCTGAGAACACAAGTTACTCTTCAATTATGTATTTGGCTTATGTTAATGTGAAAATTTATTTATTTATACATTCTCTTCAGCATTTCAGCTTGAATCTTGCAATGTACTCTGTGTTGCATTACTTTAATGACAAAATGGAATGAGATGAATCTTCTAGAGCCAGTGTGCTATTTTAATGCTTCTATAAAAATTCATATCTATGTATTAACTCTGGGATTCAGAACTATGTTCATGTTTGTTGGATTATTTGCAAATTTAGATTCCGTAGAAATTAACTTTGTGCTAATTTTTCTTTCTTTTGTCACCGTGACGATCATATATTCATGCAGGTGGTCGCTTGGGGCAATCATGTATGAAATGCTTGTTGGATATCCCCCTTTTTATGCTGATGATCCTATGACCACTTGCAGAAAGGTATATCCTCATATAATGTGTAACAATTTTCATTGAACTTTTTATCTGCTTCTAATCATTATTGTCTACATCTTGCTATGCGTTAAAACTGGAGCATGGGGATTCATAACAATCTTAAAGGAAAGCTGAATTCGCATGGATTAGCTAATTTTATCACTTCCTAATTTGCTAGGCACAAATTACCATTTACCCTCGAACAAGCATTTCGTAAGATCAATTATGCATGGTCCACTTTTCAGTGTTGACATTAGTATGAATTGGAGATCAAACACAGACCACATTCATGCATTTTGCTAAATTTAAATGATCACATGCAAAACATTCCTTTACAAAGTGGAATTACTTTTAAACCAATTCTGATCTGATAAGTTTTGATGAATAATCACCAGATTGTTCATTGGAGAAATCACCTGAAATTTCCTGAAGATACCAAATTGAGTTTCGAGGCCAAAGATCTCATATGTAGGTTACTCTGTGATGTGGAACACAGGCTTGGAACTGGAGGGGCTACCCAGATAAGGGTATGAGTTCATAAAAATTGAATTTCACTAGTAATATACATGTTCATTGGCGTCACTTTCTCTACATGTACACATATGTATCTTGAAATTTAAATGAATGTTTACAGGCCCACCCTTGGTTTGTGGATGTTGAATGGGATAAACTGTATGAAATGGAAGCAGCCTTCAAACCAGAGATTAATGGAGAGCTGGACACCCAGAACTTTATGAAGTTTGATGAAGTACACTCTAGTCCCATTGCTATATTTATTACTATGTTTCTGCCTCAATGCTTAGCTAGAACTATGAAGTATCACATTCTCTAGTTATCTCAGAAGTCACTAGTTTGGTGAAAATCTTACTTTGGTTTTGGTTTTGGTTTAGATAAATACTATCTTATTTCCCCTCCCCCCACCCCCAACACACACACTAGCACTTGTAGACTGTAGTTCCATAGGATCTCAATGTTTAAGGCATCTCTAAATCAAAAGCATGAATGAGCCTTCTTCAAAAAATATATAAACAAATATTTTGTGCTATTATACTTTTTGTCCAAATAGACCAACTGGTGCAAGTTCTCATTGTTTCCAACAGTTGGATCCTCCGAAACAAGCAATATCTGGATCAGGACCCTCACGAAAGGTATTTCTTGCTCTTTATGCAAATTTACTCTAGCAGTTGGCAGTTTCTACCTGATAGTTAGTTTGCAAATATATATTGTTCTTCTGCAAGCTTCTGCCAAGTGGAAACTGGCTCTGAGAGCAGTCATGCCGGGATAGTTGTCATTATGTAATGTTTCCACCTCTTATGCTAAAGCTTGATAATGACTAAGGTGAATAACTTTCTAATCGAGCAGCTGCATCTTACTCCAAAGGATTTGAGTTTCGTGGGATATACATACAAAAACTTTGACGCTGTCAAGGCACTGCGTTATTCATCAGGTACAGATTAACATTGTTCTAGTTTATATTTATGTACATTCTAAGCTCACGTATTTAAGACGACCCCCCCCCCCCAATCATATGAAACTGTAATGCTGTGGGACTTCTATGTCATTTTCTCCTAACCCGATGATCCACTCCCTCCCGACTCGGGAATTGAGCTATACCTATGATAAAATTCATTGAACTAATTCCGATTCATAGTAGACAAATTCTCATGTGGAGCTATCTTCATATATCATTAAAGTTCTTCCAAATCTAATCAAAACTTGATCCTAGCATATAGAACCATCTTTACATACGGTTTTGAACTGCAGATCATACCAGGAGTACGTCACCAAGACGACCATCCATCAACTCCATATTTGGTAAGACACGCGTCCCCTACATTTAGTTGGGTAGCTGAAACTCATGCTGTGGTCGGACTTACATACACTCAACTCCATATAATAGGCGACGCTATGGGTGGCAGCATCATGACAGCGACGCCCATGGACTCCGACGTACAGATGATCACATCATTGGACGACATGATGTCTCCACAGTAATAACAATGCCGAGAATCGAGCATCAATTCGATTGTGGAAACATCCTACACAGGATGGTAACAGATGGCCTGCCGCCTCACCTCGCCTCAATTCGGTACAAGCAGCACTCAATTGTACAGTGTGTGACTAACATTATTTAGATGGGGTTTAGTTATTAGAGAAGTGTGTGGTAGGGAAATTTGAGGGTAGTTTGCCCAGGTTGGCGATGGAACTTGCTTTCTCTTGTGGCAGCGTCCTTGTCTTAGTTTTTATGGATGGATGATTGCCCCCACCACTACTACTGCTTCACTACACACTTTGTTTTTTCATGGGACCAACAATTTCTGTATTGTGAAATTATTTTTCAATTATTTTCTTTCTACTTCAGGTTGTGTATTTGAAAGGCATCATTTCCACCAAGTTTTCTTCAAACTTATCATAGAATTAACGACCCACTTTCGTAATAAATGGCCTTCAATTATAATTAGTATCGTGTTAGGCCCCCTATCCGTCACAATGCAATTCCACGTCCACCTATAAAGAGCGCAGAGGATGAGAGGAAATCCTCTCTCTCTCTCTAACACACACACACACAAATATTCCACGTCCGCCAGTAAAAGAACGCGGAGGAAATCCATCATCTCATCTCTTCTATTGTTCAGTCACCTCTCTTTCTCTCTCTCCCTCTCTATTAATTCAGATGTGAATTCTGATTAAATCACGATACAGAACAGACTCTCCTGAAGATGCATATAAGATTACAAAGGCCGAAGAAATCAAAGACCTAAACAACGGCCAAGATTAAAACATACGCAGCGATGGTAATGGACTCTGGAAAAGTGCCGCAATACACAATCGATATACCAACAAACGACAAGATAAAGTAAAAGCCGCACACTTGAAAACCATAAACACACCCAACTAGGATACCAAAACAAACCAACATAACCAAATGCACGACTAGTAGTATTCTAGTCTCGGGATTTTCCCTGCTCGAAGTGTCTCAACCCTTTTGCCAACAAAAACCCGGACGAGAAAAAACCTGTGTTTTTCCCTAATTGTCAATGCCTGATTATTCCTGTTTCTCTGTCTCGTCCTTTTTCTCTTCCTTGGAGGTAGGTTCTTCTTTGGCCTCTGTTTTCTCTTCTTTGCCTTTTTCTTCGACGCTCAACTTTTCAATAAGATTGGCTGCGGCATCAACTTCTGCAGTTTCTCCACTGTCCTTTGACAGAGATTCAGTGATTTCTTCAATCTTGTCTTTGAAAGATTTGCAATCTGAACAGAGAGAAAAACCAATATGTGTATCAAAGTGACATTGCACTGAGGGAGAAGAAAATTATATAGAGCTAACGTCTGCTTAAAAGCTTTTAAGTAATCCTAATGAGAGACAATAAACTACTAGCAACCATAGCATTAGGGCAAGTCATTCTAGATATAAAGCACAAATAAAACTGGTTGACATCTCACAAAAAAACTTAACATTTGAAGTCACAATATAGCATTTTACCATAGTCCGACTTATAACCATATTAATCAGGATGAAGTAGTTATAACTGTATATGAAAAGCAATTTTAACCAATAGATGAGACGTGCATATAACAAAACAGTATAGTAAAGGCAATCACACAAACCAAAATGCCACTGAAACATTACTAAAGCCTAAATCAAACAAACAGATTCCAATTACGATACATTCATCTATTGGTCATACAAAGATCAATCTTGTAATTTGCATACTGGTATTGAGAGTAGGGAAAAACAACCATGTTTGCAATAAAAGGTAGAACAACTCACTCTCCACTGAGGCAAAACGGATACAAAATGTCTCCTCCTTTAGCTCTCCATCTGTAAAATCAGCAGCATGCCACACACAAGACTTGTCGTTTCCCTGATGCTCTTGTACCGACATTGTGGGAAGCACTACAATTGAAATGGAAAAAGTATTTTAAAGGCTGACACACCTTCATGAGTCTTAAACTAAAAGAGAGAGCATGTAGAAATTGCACCAATACTACTACCTTATATCCTTTTCTTATCAATAAAAGTTCAGATAAAGAAACATAATCACATAAACAACTAAAACACATATTCGTGAAAATATGATTTGTTTACCGAGATGGTTGGCACAGATCTTGAGAGTCTTGTTCTGCCTCATAACAAGCCTAATTTTTCTAGTCTCCTTGTGCTTGAGTAGCTTCACCATCCCAACTCCCCTCTCTTTCCATTGGTTACCTTCCTTGTCAAATCTATACAACTTCGCTTTCCTACCAACAAACAAACAAACAATTTAATATCAAATAATGCTGACTGCATAATACAAACAGTATTTCCATAAACACATTCTACCGTATCAATTCTTTTAAGCACGAGAAACAGAGTCCTAGTGATAGTAATTTAGCTAAAATTTCAGCTGTATTGCATCAATTGCACAGACTCATCCAAATATCCTCGATCAAAAGCATCAAATTGCAAAGCAAAACACCTTCACAGAATGAATCAACACATTTATCACTTTCCCATTAAACTTTTACTTGATAGAAGCAATCCACTTGATCCTGAATCTACAGTCACACTACTATGATCGCACATCCAGTCCATCAAATGCACAACAATATAACACCTCCATCGGCTGCATCAACCGACTATCAAACACAAACAACTGTTCAGCTAATCGTACAATCAAACTAAATTCTGAATCAGATTACTCACATCCTACATCTAGCCAGTTAATAACACAAACAAAATACTGCATCAACTCGAATCACAATTCCACTATAATACTTGCGTTTGAACTCAAATCTAGAGTTAGACTACTCACAAATCGAGGAGAACATCTTCATTCTCTTCGCCCGTTGTAACGGCAACTTCCTGCAGCCTAACGATCGGAGCTATCTGAGCTCCGGTATCCTCATCTTCCGCCGATGGCTTCGAATCGTCCTCTTCCTTTTCCTCTCTCTTCAGAGCTGTCGGCTCCGTTGTGCTCGCCATTAGCGATCTACGGGGAGGAAACAAAATGGAAAAAAGATAGATAGAGAGAGAGAGAGATCCGGCGTAGGGTTAGGGTTTAGCAGGTAGAAATAACGGGAAGCGAAAGTGATGAGTGATGTGTGAAGACTGATGAAGAGCGAGAAAATGGGTGAAAGAAATTCATTTATAATGGTTTCGCCAGGCCCAATTATCTTGGGTTCTCCACCACAAGAAACTGGGCTTTGGAGTTTCGATTAGGTTATTGATTTAACTTTCTCTTTTCTTTTAAAATATATTAAAATAATTTCAAATCCAAATGGATCAAGATTCTCTTTTGGATTTCAAAATTCTATGGAAAAACTATATTAAACTTTCATTGTTTTAGAGTAGTTAATTCATTTGATGTGGCATTTATAGAAACATCTCTACACTCATATAATTCATTTTATGTAGCATTTATGAAATATATATTTCATTTGATATAGCATCTATGCGACCTCAAATTTATGTTATTTACCGCTTCGTGCTTTCTGCGGCTCGATACAATCGTATCAGGCCAATCAAGTTTAAGACCAATGGAACAACCAACCCAAGAGCACCACAAGAGTTCAAGAGCCAAAGACGGAAGTTCAAAAATCATGGCCTACACCAACAATAATGTAATCTATAGTTAAAACAATACATGGTTCCAACAACAACAATCACACCACAATATCGGTATAAAAATAGTCTAGTAACGGTATTTCGTGGAATAATCTTTCGGAGCGATGACCAGACCGCGTCCCTTTCTGGCGCCACGATACACCGTCTCAACAATGTCGATGAATTCCTGCTTGTCCTTCATCGCCCAGTTGATCTTGTTGTTGTTTCCGGTACCAAGGTCGATCATAATGTGCTTGTTCCTGAAGAAGAACATGACAGTGCAAGGATCGTACAGCTCGTACATTGTGTTGAAGTCGGGCACCTCTGTGATATCCACCAGGTATATGACAGCAAAGTTCTTGATCGTTTCAGCAACCGAAGCCAGCACCTCATCCATCTGAAGATTAAACGACAACAAGTAGTGAGATGCTGAACAGATGTTGCATGAAACAGGAAACGTGGTCGAGCTGAGAAGACGGAGAGAAAAGGACCAGGAGATTTTCTGGACCATTGGTGATGTAACAGTATCTAATACAAGTTATGCAGTGAAATGAATTTAAAAGTAACACAAGGAGAAGGCCACAGCAGGCATCATCGTAGTAATTTGTGCGAACCAGTAGAGATACAGCAGGCATGATATAAAACACAAATATTCTAAATCGCACATTTGTTTGTCAAGAAAGATCAAATTGATTGAAAGCTGGTGAAAATAAAGAAGGAAAAAAAATAACAAACCAGATGCAGACTGCTGCTTTTCCTAATTGATAGAGCGAATGAGATATTATCCATTGGTGTCAGTTAGGCAGTCTGTTGTTTGTGGACTTTTGTTGCTCTGGCGTCAGCTTCATAAACCAGAGGTTTATCGAATCCGTATATGAGGACTAGTGAGAAAGTCAATTCATCAAGAATAAGGAACATATCACTGCAGTCTAACTTAGAGATGCACAATTTTCACAATATAGCAGAATATGGAGAGTCGAAGCAGAAACATTTTTAGTAACGCTGTGACAATGGCGTGTAAAATAGACTAGGGAGCTAAAGAGAAAGACCACCAGGATGAATAGTCCCAATTATCCACCAAACTCGGTTGATGACATAAAACCTTAGCCAAGATTGTGAGAAATTCGACACCATAGGTTAGCTTCGGACAGAATTTTGGCGAGCTTTAAATCAACTCTATTAATATAACAAAGGGGCAACTATTTTCCATACATAAAAAGCATTTAGCTAATATGATAGCAGACGCAATTAACTAAAACTCATTAGAACTTGAAATTATAACATCACATAAATCTTTTCCTCCCAAAACATTAGGCCGAAAACATGAATTTAAGAACATAAAATGGAAGCAACAGCTCATATGCTATTCATGGATGATTGCATTCATATTCTGTGATTCTAGGTCAATTTACTCTTGATCAACTAATGCATTTCAAATGATAACACTTCTAATATGACCATAATATGGAACATCTATAACATTAACATTCACCTGAGACTAAGTATGGCAAACAATTATAGGAAGTGAAATCGCAATCACAGAATTATTTGCTCACGCAAAAGCTCAAAAAATGTATTCAAGCAACCATAACGACGACATAGCATTCAAACTCCGAAACTCAAATTCAACTGAAAATTTTGCTCAAACGAAAACCTAATGGCTAATTCAAGCATTTAGGCAGCTCGAATTTGCCCAACTGTAAGAAAGAAAAAAAAACGCGCACAAACAACAAAATCGAGCTCCATACCTTCAAAAACTCCTATTTACCATACAAAAGAATTCGAATCGTGAAAATGTACAATTCAGATCATAGAGAGCGCAAAATATGAAATAAAATCAGACCTGCATGCAGGTGTCGTCCCAATCGTGGCCGAAACGGATGACGACGAGGCGCTCCTCCTCGGCGAGAATCGCCTGATCGACAGCCCAGCCGGAGTGAAGATGCGGCAGCAAGTACGACATTGCGGTCTCTCAACGCAGAAAAAATCAGATTCCGTAGTGATTTTGATTTTGATTTTGAGTTTGGGTGAAGATTGCAGAAGGCTCTGGAAGATTCGCGCGGAATCCTGCTTTGAACTATTTCCCTCTTTATTTTCTAAATTTGCGATTTGGGCCTTTTTTACAATATTAGGCTTTCTGACATGGAATGGCCCGCCGTCGTAATTGATTATATAGATTGGACCCAAATATTTATTTATTTATTTTTGAAAAAAAAACAATATTTTAAGATTTAGGGGGATTCTAAAAAATGTCTCAACATAATACTCCATCCGTCCGCGATAAAATTTCTCAATTTACTATAAATGGACGTCCGCAATAAAATGTCCTATTTCACTTTTACTATTTTTGATAAATGTATCCCACACTCCACTAACTCATTACACTCATATTCCATTATAAAACTAATATATAAAAGTGGGATCCATATTCCACTAACTTTTTCCACCCACTTTCATCATATTTATTAACAAAATCAAAAAATTTCTTAAAACCCGCACCGAGTCAAAATGAGTCGGTTTATCGCGGACGGAAGGAGTATATTGATATCTAAAATTCAGATGGTAGCACAAAAATATCCCAAACTATTTCGATAAAAAAAATTAGAAATCAAACCGGTATTTAAGGATTGCAACACGACATGTAGGTTTCCAAGACTGGAATTTGCAGTTTGGAACATTTTTGTGGCATTGTCTAAAATGTTATGTTTCAAACGATGAGTATACAGTTAATAATTTCGTTTTATTTTCTCATTTAACTTTTATATTTTAAAATAAAATATTAAATATTAAACATAAGACATAAGTATGTTCTGCTTAACATGTCTCGTACACTCATATTTAGAGACATTTCCAACTCACTTGTACAAGATTAAGTGTATTTACAAATTTGAACTAATTTATTAAAAGTGATAAATCTAAATACTAATTTATTATTTCATTATTTCTGTGTTATGTTTATATCTGGTTAATAATTCAGAACCATGGGTGGAGATACTTTAATATGCTAATCTGGATTGGACATCAGCACATTATAATTGTTTGTAGTTTAATAAATAAAACCCAATATTTTTAGTTTTCATAATTTTTTCTTTAATAATTTTTTTCAAGTCCCACCCCACTCCATCGACTCCACTGACTTTGTTGGATTTTCATGTAAATTCCCAAACTATAAAAAAGATGAAACTTTCATAATGATATTTTTAAAAAATATGGAGAACCCATGATTTTTTTTGGCTGGGTTCTTGATTTTTCAACAGATGTTCAAGATGGTGAAGGAGGGAAACAATAACTGTAAGAAATAGGTAGTTGTCGTTACCTTTCATTTTCAATTTTCATTTGCTTTTTGCTGTTACTATTTTATCTATTGCTGTTACCAATTTCTTGAGCAAGTAGTAATTATTGGTTGAAAGGGAGAGTTAGACTAACTAAAGTAGCTCAATATTTGAATAAAGGGTTGACATAGATTGCCTCAGATCCAGGGTGCTCAAAGTCTTCTTGTTGAGAAAAAAGTTCGCCTTTATATTTCAGGGTTTTCCTGTGATTCTTGAAACTTTTGCTCTGCTTTGTCCCCTTGTTTCTCTCTCATCAACCATTTTGTTGCTTCCTTGCTTTAATTCAGCTCAGAAATTAGCAAGGGCTCAGCTTAAATTCCCAATCTTTATTTGTTTTCTTGTTGTTTTTTTTTTTTTGTCAGTTGACTGTCTGAGTAAGAGGGGATATTGGTGATGATGAATTTGCCTTTTCTTGCTTTTTCATGTATTGTATTTGGTGGAGTTAGATAATAGATCAATTAAGTGAATATTTGAGAAATTAGAGGAGAGTTGCGATAAGTTTAGCGTGGTGACTCCTTTTTGAATGATGGTGATTGGTGTTCATTTTTAGCTTGGCACATCTACGAAGTAATTTCTAATTATAAGCTTATCTGGTTTAGTTGGGATGCCGCCATTCGATGGCGAGTTGAAGCTTCCGATAAGGTTCATGTCCATTTTTTGATCATTGGAATTGGATTCTTGATCTTTACTAGTGGGTTTTGCTTTATGTTGGAGGGAGGTGGTGAATTAATTTAACAATGACAAGTGATATAGTTGTAGATGGGCGGCGGGGCAACCTTTCGTATTTAGATAGTGATTTCGATGGAGGGGAGGCATGGGGCGGTTGCAGTGCCATTTAGTTTAGGTAATATCATTCTTGACTATCCGAAGAGTGAGGGGAGTTGCTGTTGTATGGATGAGATGAACTTGAAGCTGATGGGAGACGAGGCTACGGATGCTGAGATGAAGAGTTTGGGCAACTCTGTGGATGGCGACAATGATGATTGTAGCTTTGGTGATTCAGGGAGTGATGTTAGTTTCTCTGTGGCATTGGGGTCAGGGGAGACGAGGAGTGAGGGGGGGTTGTCTCTGCTGGCTATGACATCTGAGGACGAGACCATCTGGCTGGCTCGTGATGTTGTGGTGTGTGAGAGTGAGGAAGATGGGTCCTCATCGTTGGAGGGTGATGCAATGCACGATAGCTGTTGCTCGTTATCGGTAGTGAGTGATACTAGTAGTCTGTGTGGTGATGATTTCTTGGGCCTTGAGGCCAACTTTTTG
Organism: Monilaria moniliformis; assembly: GCA_034509125.1. Taxonomy (NCBI): domain Eukaryota; kingdom Viridiplantae; phylum Streptophyta; class Magnoliopsida; order Caryophyllales; family Aizoaceae; genus Monilaria; species Monilaria moniliformis. The sequence continues at coordinate 11,588 of JAYDZE010211977.1, forward strand.
GAGGTTGAGAAGGAACTTGCTTCAAGAATACTCGTTTTGAGAAATCCGGGCAATGATGATGCCGTTTTAGGTGATTCTCCGTCTGTATCCGTGGGCACCCGTGAAGGGGCTGCTGATGTTGCCATCTCTACAGCATCCAAGACTGATGTCCAACCGGAGAAAGAGGTGACCTGGAGGGGAAGCCGGAGTATCTTTGAAGTGGATTGTATGCCTCTTTGGGGTCTCACCTCCGTGTGTGGTAGGCGGCCAGAGATGGAAGATGCAGTCACAACTTTGCCTCGTTTGCTGAAAATCCCGATCCGGATGCTAACCGTTGACCATGGAGTTGATGGAGGAACGACGTGCTTGAGTCATCTGACGGGCCACTTCTTTGGAGTGTACGACGGTCACGGAGGCTCTCAGGTTGCTATTTTTTTTCGTGTTTTTGATCATCCACCGTCGTTATATGATCAATATCGCAGTCGAGATACGCTTATGTTGAAATCTTGTGTATCAGGTAGCTAACTACTGTGGTGATCGTCTGCATCTTGCTTTGAATGAAGAGTTGGATATGATGATAAACAACCTTGATGATAATGCTAGCTGTGAAGAGAAGTGGAGGAGTGCTTTCACTAGGTGTTTTCTCAAGGTCGATGACGAGATTGGAGGGAAGGCCAGCCTCGAGCCGCTCGCCCCGGAGACTGTGGGGTCCACAGCCGTCGTTGCCCTAGTATGTTCTTCGCATATAATAGTGGCCAACTGTGGCGACTCGAGAGCCGTGCTCCACCGTGGCAAAGAAGCCATGGCCCTCTCCGTCGATCATAAGGTAACCACCTGACCCGACGTTTTTTAGGGGCAAATGTCCGACTAACGCGCTCTAAACTCCATTTTCTCGTATCTTGCAGCCCAATCGGGAAGATGAGTATGCACGGATTGAGGCATCGGGAGGGAAGGTCATACAATGGAACGGCCATCGTGTCTTTGGTGTCCTTGCAATGTCGAGGTCTATTGGTACGCCCTCATTCCCTTCGCGTTTCCTTTTCATTCCCACCATCATTCCATAATTCCCGGTCTTATTTGCTCAAACCTTCCGCGTGCAGGCGACCGGTATTTGAAGCCTTGGATCATCCCTGATCCGGAGGTGATGTTCGTTCCACGAACGAGGGACGATGACTGCCTCATTCTGGCAAGCGACGGCCTTTGGGATGTCATGACAAACTACGAGGCCTGCGATCTAGCTCGTAAAAGGATACTACTATGGCACAAGAGCAACAGCGTCTGTCTCCCGTTGGAACGGGGCAAGGGGATCGACCCCGCGGCTCAGAAGGCCGCAGAGTACCTCTCGAACCGGGCGCTGCAAGGACAACATCTCCATTGTTGTAGTAGACTTGAAGGCTCAAAGAAAGATCAAGAACAGGACCTAGAATAAAGATATATTTTTTCTTTTATAAATTAATTAATGGGACGAGTATTCTAGGATGAATGAAATGTTTTCTTGAATCGGGTTGGTACTACAAGAAAACGCGTAACTTCCCACGGTTGAGTAAATTATCAGAATAGTGAGTAAAATCGAACTGAATTTAAAAAATAAAAAATAAAAAATAAAAAAAAAAGCAAGAGAGAGAGAGAGAGAGATTGGAGCCCTACCACATATATATATATTTTTAGATTGTCAGATAAGTCATTTCTAAAGTACACAATCTACCAAATTGAAGAGCCATGATTCGATTTGGTTCAATTTTCATTTTTCTTCACGGATTTGTGTTTATTTCTTGCATCAGAAATACAGGTGGAAGGCCTTCAAGATCTGAGATTACACTTATATTCTTTCACAGAAAGCTTCATAAATTTAATGAGATATAATGTCGAAAGTTGACAAAACACTGGAAATCACACTATAATTTATTTCGACTGAATTGGTAGTTAACTGAGACAATCTTCCGTTTGATAATTAATCCCTCGGTCCCATCCAATTTTACTTGTTTTGAATTGTAGTGTAAAAGAGTACAGTAGTACACATATTTAATGTACTATAAAGTAATTGTAAAAAAAAAACGTGCCAAGTTAAATAATACAGACCAAGTCAAACGGGACGGATAAAATATAAACCACATGAAAATTCATGTGCAATTGGTTCAGCTTGGGAAATATTAGTAAAATCTGAATTTGTGATCTTTGGTAATTTTAAGAGCACAGTTCAGGGACATTTCCGACATTTTACAACAATCCACACTCTCATATCCAATAGAATCCAAAGAAAGAAAAAAAGTAATTTAGCCACTCATCACACAACGTCAATGGGGCACTTCCAGGGTCAAAATGAGAGAGAGAGAGAGAGAAAGAGAGAGAGAGAGAGAGAGAGAGAGAGAGAGAATGATATAGATGAGATGGGAATAAAAACAGAACCAGACCAGCCAGCCAAGTCAAGTCATGAAACAGTATAGTAGTTGAAAGAGAGAATTTGATCATAATGCATTATTTCTCTCATATATATTCCATAACAGAAAATCTAAAAGCAGAAAAAGAAATCAGTATTTCCTGTGTGCGAGCTCCTTGACAGCATGTGGGAGATCCTTGTCATTCCGAATGCTTTTAACCCAGGCTGCATTGATGTGGACGCGTTCGATGCTCTGCTTCAACGTCCTCGCGATGTACGGCTTCATCCGGCTGCTGAAGAACTCCTCCACTTCGCCCGCCTTCTCATACGACGAGAACTGGAAGAACATGACACGTAAGAACCTGACTGCCTAAGATTAGACGAGAGCGTAGGAGATGAGCACATACCGGTGATACAATGGCACTGATGAAGCGAGTTATCAGGAATCCGGAGCCGTAGGTCTCGGTGAGATGATCCCACTTGGCCTGTAAACAAGACGAGCCAAACATCAACGGAGGCCACTAGAAACGAGCTTTTCTTACGACCAAAGTGCGTAAATGGACTTACTTTCAACCAATTCCATGCTGTCTCACGAGATTCGCTGCTGACAGAGAGCCCAAATACAACGTCTTGGCTCCTCACCTGCGTTAGAGAAAGAATGATCGCTATTGCAAGAAAACGTGTTGCAGCTAAGAATCTTGATTTTACTGACTTAAATATTATTACCTCTGAAGATAACAAGAAGTCCAGGAATTCTTGAATGATTTCAGGATCCCGGCAAGAACCTAGTGAGCCTTCAGGAAAGATAGGACACCATTAGCGCCTGCAGATTTACACAGTGTAAAATGATGTAATTGTACCTAGAATTCGTGTTTTCTCCTGGCTGAGGTCGGTTTCTCTGTAAATTCTAAGAAGAGAATCGTAGCCGGATTTGTTTGATTTGTTCACACCTCGCATCACAGCAACGTATACTGCCTGGAAACAGGAAACGAGAAGGTGCTGTCAGCGAAAAAGAGGACAGATATTGATTGTGGATAGAGTTTTGAAGTTTTTCATTAGTACCCTTCTCAAATCAGGAGGAAGAACAGTTGAGTTTCTATCTTCCAGAAATATGCGGAAGCGCTTGTTTGCTTCGTCTAAAGTTGCCTCGTGCCCGAATGAAGCCAAAGCTGTAAGAAGCTCTCCTCTCAACATGCTATCAAGGTGGCTCTCCCCTGGTTTAGGATCCCAACCAAGTCTCCTGTTAAAGAAACGAAATAGCACCCAAATTTAATATTTCTAAATTGTACGCGCTACATTGTTTTATAGTTCGATAAGAAAGAGAGCCGGTATTAATGGCAGGTAAAGCAAGAAAATTGGTGTCTAATGAACTCTTTATATATATCTACAGAATCATGAGAATGGAAGAAAGGAATAACATCAACCGTTGCATCTCAACGCAAGGACATGTGAATCCCAAGGAGTAGTTCGAGCATATATGATATACATAGAAATCACGAATAACATACTCTGCGGAGTTCTGGAAAAGATTGATGAAGAACAATTCGACATCACCAACCAATTCAGGTGAGGAATCAGCAACAATTTTTGCTACCTTGGAAGCTACCTGCAGAACCAAGAAAATATATGTAAAAGAAAAACCGAAAAAGTAATCTACGAGAAGAGAAAAATCTGCCAAAAAAATACTAAATTCTGGAAAAAGGAGAACATTACACTGATCAAGTTAGATAGGACTGTATACTCGGGTTCTTCTCGGTAAGCACTCATCAAAGCAAGTAAAGAGGTCAGTGATTGCTCGCATGACATGGACAACGAATAATAGTCATCCAGTATTCCTGGTCAAGATATAAAGTGAATTTCTAATATTTTCCCAACCCGCAAAACAAGAGGACAAAAGAAATGAAGGAAAAAGAGGGATAATCGAAATTACCATTTCTGTCACACGTTGACAAGTACTTTCTCTCTATTGCACTCCTCAGTCCAGCCGATAGGCCCTCATCATATTTCACTCGGTAAAAACCAGTCTGCTCCACATTAACTTTGATCCAGTGGTGGCTCGACGGAACTGAGGCACCCAATAAATCCTTAACATCAAGAGTCTTACTTTTGGTTTCCAGCAAGAAACTTTTACGAGCATCATAAGAGCCAGAGCACAAAGTTATTGGGACAACCCATTGCCCATCACCATGAGAACCAGTAAACAAAAACCGTGACTGTCCAAAAACACGAGACAAACGGCTATCAGAATTTCCGAAAGTTAAAAAGAATCAATCTAGAAAAGAAAAGTGAGTTTCAAATAACCTGTTCGAACTCCAAGCTCTGGTCACTGAGCTTCACTGAGACGACAGGATAACCTATCTGCTTTGTCCATGAGTTCATCAGCTTGTTTACAGGCTCACCAGATTCTTCCTCAAGTACTGACCATAGATCTTCTGTCTTTGCGTTTGAGCAAGCGTACTTTTTAATGTAGGAAGCAAGTCCCCTCTAGAAGATGTCAGAAAAGAAAAACGAAACGAGATAAGAAGATATATATTATTGTTAAGATGGAATATTGAAGAGCAAATAGTGACATTCCCAGCTACAAATGACCAAATCATGAACCTGAAAACTTTCGGGACCAAGATAGCTCTGCAACATTCGAATGACAGATGCACCCTTCCTATAGCTGATTGCATCAAAAATTTCATCAATTTCGCTTGCATGATTGATGTCCACCTGAAATGAGATTTCAAACAAACTGGAGGTTCAATATATGCATCGACGTTAAAACAAATAATTCTAACTAAATCTTATTTTTCGTAATAAGAAACATTGTCCCCTGGATCTTTAATTTTATAACAAGCATTTAAATATAGAAAAGAAAAGAGTCAATATTTGTCAATAACCTCAATCGGGTGAGATTCAGCAAGCCCATCTAGCCGAAGTCCCTCGGTACATTCATCGAGAAACTGAGTCCAAATTTGCCAATCTGGGAACAAACTATCAGCAGCTAGATAGCTTACCTGAATTCCAAGAATTAGAACTTCAAGAACTTTGCGGTACCTTTCTCCATAATAATAAGGATTTAAACATGAAAGGAAAATAATACCCATGTCGCAAATCCCTCATTCAGCCATAAATGAGTCCACCATTCCATTGTCACCAGATTGCCAAACCACTGGTGCGCTAGTTCATGAGCTACAACAGTTGCAACCTAAATACGAGACAAGCAGTGCATTAGTACACTAAGGACATTTGCTTAGGATGATTTAAGTGATAAATTCACACAATACGTGTGTTTACTAGTTTTTTATACAAGTCATGATTTAGTATGGTTATGATATCATCAATGTTGGGTTTGAATAAGAAGGGTGGAGGCATGATGATACGAAAAAACTGGGCAATATCATTTATTATCAGCCAATTCATTTTACCCTCTGTTTGTTTGCAGCTGCAGAGTGCTTGTCATCATAAAGCAAAGCTGTTTCACGGTATGTAACAAGACCATAATTCTCCATTGCCCCAGCAGCAAAATCAGGGATTGCAATCATGTCCAATTTAGGAAGGGAATATGGCACAGCAAAGTACCTGTATTATAAATTAATAAGAACTAAGTCAACAAATTCATATCATTGCGAGACCCATAGAAATATTTATAAGAAACCTAATAGTAATAGCACATGTAATGCACACTACGTACTCTTTGTAAAGGCCAAGGGTTTTGACAGCAACATCGAGAGCAAATTTCCCTTGACTTGCCTTGCCGACCTGACAATACACTCTCACGTTGATTCCTGTAAACATAGTAATACATCATCAAGAGAACAAAGCTAATTTTAAACTCCAATTGAGGTAGAAGGAGAGTGCAAACATACCATCGGGTGTATTATCTTCAACATAGTCAAACAGGCCAACTACAACTGCCACCAAGTAAGTTGACATGATTGGTGATTCTTGATAGTAGACGGTCTTAAGATTCCCATTTTGTTTTTCTTCAGTGATTGGCATGTTGGAAAGAGCTACCAAGTCCGATGGAACTTCTAACGTAATCTTGAAAGTAGCCTGAATAGCATATGTGCGGAATATGAAAGTTGTCAGAAAGAGAAAATGAAACTGGTTTAACTTCCACATTACATTCTACTAAAGGTACATATGTATGCCGATAAGATAGCAATGGCACTACATACCACATTACCACTTAAACTAAACCGGGAAATAAGAATTTGATGTTAATGAAGCATCTGAGTGTGATCAAAGAATTAAATCATTTTAAATACTGCATATTAGATTGAAACAAAATTGAAGACCCTTAGGATGGACAACTCAAAGGACACCGCTGATAGAGACAAATTTCCAAACTTTTTGCAGAGATTAAATGCAGTGGAAATATATTAGTTCCAACTTCCACAAGCCATAGGCACAAACCAAATTGGCAGCACATAAGACACAATTTAGAAATTTTAGACCATGGAAGCAAGAAACGACTGAGACACTACTAAAAGTACCTTGCAAGCAGGCTCATCCCAACAGGGAAAACACCGTCTAGCATCAGCTGGCTCGAACTGCGTCACAGCCATGTTCTTCTTCTCACCATTGTGCTCATAGGTGCTGCAGTAAGGCATCATATTGTTATCTACACTTCAATGTATAGGACAAGAATTTCAGGATACCTACATTATGCATCCAAAAGCATAATGCAGAGCAGTATATACAAGAAGAAACTATGATTTCTCCCTCTTTGAATTAAAGATATCAAGTACTGAATGACATCTACACACACACCCTATACATGAATTCAAAATATCCTCTGTGTCCTCAATGAAACAGAGCTCAAGTAATCTATCACCAGACGGATCAAACCAAAAATCATCTAGATGGTGCAAAGTCTGGTCCAAATACAAAATGCACTTCATACCAAAAGCATATACATCCAAAAAAAGTACACAAAAATCAGCCCAAATATGTAATTCTATGTCATAATAGAACAATCAGTCAACATCATAATTAAAAGAAAATGGCAAAAACAGGACAAATGCATATAATACATATATGTAAAAGGTGTATCACCTTCTGTAAAATCCTTTCATCCTATCGTTTAGAGTACCCTCGAACTCCATACTCAGAACCCCGACACCAATCGGCAAACTCTCCTTGAACTCCAGAACCACGATCTCATCTTCCGCGAATAACTCTACTTCGACAGCCTCCAAAACCTGGAGATTTCGAGCAACAGAACTAACATTAATCTTTCCCATGAGATTTATATGCATGAAATGCTTAAAAGGAAAATTTCCACCGCCTCAAAAACCAATTTATCAGATCTTAAAACCAAACTATTTCATATTTTAGGGAGAGTTTAACACTCAAATAAGTTATACAACGGTAAGATAAACTAAAAAAATAAAAAATGAAGAACTCTTCTGATTCTCTTCTAATTTTCCTCTGGCAATACCTTACAGGATCATACAATTAAAATGGAATTCACTAACATCACACACCGAAAAAGGCTTTAAAAACTTATACAAGTATTTACATCAACCGCACATATATTTATCAATTAATCCCTAATGCACGAGCTAAAAAAGGTCTATAATCAATCTCATCCTTTTCTTCAATGCAATTGAGTTTGATTTTGAGATAAATTTATTCCCCAAACAGACAATAAACACTGAAATGGCAAAAACCAAAAACAAAAACAAAAAATAGAAGGATATTTCTCCAATCTATGCAGGCTACCTTATTCGCAGACGCGAAACTGACGGATTTAGAGCTAACGGAGAGCTCGGCGGCATTGAGGACGAGGAACTTAGTGTCTGAAACAACGTCAACGGAGATTTGAACGGCGCCGGTGAATTTGCAGGCGGCAAGATCGGGCTTGAGTTTGAGATCGTAGCGCTTGGGGATTGCGAATTTGGGGAGACGCGGCTGCCCTCTAAACTGAGAGTATTTCTGATTCTGCTCCGCCATTGTTGAGTTCTACAAAGATGAAAACTTTGTTGCAGTTTTGTTTGTAAAAATACTAGGACATACATTCAAGCAAGTGTGCATGTAAGCACTCAAAATTCATGCATCACGCGAGATGGTGAAATATATATTGACACGTCACTTTTCGGATAGTGAAGTATTTGCTCGTATTGTAAATTTATGAAAATGTGTACATGTCATGTACCAAATCAATTGAAGCATTAGTTGTTTATCTTACAAATATATAGTGTTTAATGACATAAAGCGACAAGAAATAACACGTCGGACTATCAGAAGGAAATTCTGTTTTTTCTTTATCTCAGAAAGCCAAAGGAAGGGTCCTTTTTGGTGGCTTGTTGGTCACTCACAAGTCACAAGACTTATATATAAAGTAGATACAATGATTCATTTCTATTCATTTTTCAAAATCTTGTCACCCAAGAAATTATGACAAATTCACCACCTATATAATTTGCTTATCCCATGCTATATCATATATCAAGCTATAGTCCACATTTTAATCATCTAAAGCCATGACGAACCAAAAACACTCTGCATATTGTTTTTCTTCCATTCCCTTGCTGGGGTGCGTTTGGGAGTCTCTAATATGCCTATTTCTTGGAGCCAACCATGCCGGAGAGGAGGAGAAACCCGCAGCTGCTACTCGTGCTCATGTGGCCGCGCAGAATCATTTTCGACAACCTCAACACATCAAGACAGCATGATCATGAGTTTTAATTTCTTCCATTTTCGTCTATGCAGATTTACTGTAATATTTTTGTTAGGTTTTTATATGAGTTTAATT